>CAJNDV010011115.1:8920-20220 GCA_905221635.1 Symbiodinium sp. CCMP2456
CCTCGGAGCCTCGGAGCCTCGGAGCCTCGATGTGCGGAGCCGGGCGGCTCGCCGAGCTCCTGCGACGGTTCAAGCCCGGGGGTCCCAGAGCAGTCGCGACCGCGGCATACTTAGGCACCCCTTATTATAGGGTTTAGGGTTTAGGGTTTAGGGTTTAGGGGGGTTCAGGCTGTCAGGAGGAAGGAGGAAGGATCCTGCCACGGCCCGCATGATAGGGTTCTCATTTCCTTGGGGCCACTTCTCGGTAGGGCACAGGATCTCTGACATGTGGTGAGGTTGGCTCCTGGTGCGACACAGGCAGCGCCCGGACGTCTTTGTGCTCTTTGTTCATGCTTTTGGGTTCAGCTTATCGGGCTTCTATAGGGCCAAGACGTCGTCTGCAGCGGCAGGCATGTGTGATGCTTAGACACGCTGCTTCCTCCGTGTTGCCAGTGACCGTTAGTGTGTTCCTGTTTTGAAACTTCAGCATGCGTCCATTACGGCGACACTGCTGTTCTTTGATAGTCTTTGCGTTCTTGTGATCCCTTCTTGGAGGCAGCGACTATGGCTGCCATAAGTGTGACTGCAACTCTTGCCGGTATGAGATTCTCTTAAAGAGCGAGTTAGACAGCACTCTGCTCCTTCCTATTGCTTGGTAACAATCGTCAATAATTATATGCCAGCCATGTCACACAACGTCATGGCTATTGCTACTCCGGTAATGGTGATGATGATGATGGCCATGATGACGGCGCTGATGCAGATGATGATTAGCGGGTTTCCCTTCTGCTGGGCTTGCCGTGATCATCACCATCGTTTGCTATCGTTGCAATACCTACATGTGTGAATGTTATAGCCGTGAGTGAGTAGGATGCTGTCCTTTCAAAAAGACTTCTGCCAACGCCAAATGAAAAAGCGACGAGTTTGGTCATCGTACTCTGACGCTGAGTGTAGGCGGAGCTGCGGGGAGCCTACTACAAGCGTGCGAAGCTGCTCCATCCGGACATCGCGGGCGAGGCCAAGGGCAGCAATGGCTCCGGGCATTCAAAGGGGCAATTCAAGGGGACGGGCACTCCAAACCCTAATAAGGAACCCTAAACGGCCCTAAACCCTGCAAACTCATCCTGGGATTCGTCCGCGCAGGCCTCGCAGGCGGACTTCCGCCGCCTCCGGGAGGACGGCAGATGGGACAACATGACCCAGTGTCACTCCAATGCAATACGATGCAATCTAGATTAGATAAGCAGAAACGAGCCTGATCTAACTTGACCTGATATTCAACGTACCAAAGGTTGAAGCCGAGTCTCATCTAACCTGGTATGAAACATTATCACAGAATGTCATCTAGCTTAATGAAGTTCCAATCCATGATCAGCTAACCCAATACTTATTGTAATGTAAAATATCACAGAAATATAGTATATTTGTTAGCAGAGGTACAGTACATTCTAACATAATATAGCATACTTAAATATAATGTAATAGAAGATGATGTAATTCATGAGACCATCCAGCGTAGTAGAATATAATATCGCACAAGTACACCAAACATACTCCTAGTCCTTTTGGATTTTTTGGGCCTCATTGTCTGCTTGGCCTTCATGCCGCAGCTGTTTGGGATCGCTTTGCCTCTTTGTCCGATGGGCTCTGAGCCGTCGAGCTGGCCGTGCCATGTGGACGCGATCCCGCGCATCTCCACGCCGAAGTCCCTGGGCTCTGGGACGGCGATGTTGCTGAACCTGGGTTCTGGTCAAGGAACTTCGTTTAAGTTACTATAGTCATAGGGAGCTGGCAAATAATACTTCATTTAAGCTACTATGAGAGGGAACTATAGCCACTATTGGAGTGTCCTTCTTATGGTTACCAGAAAAAACAAGATCCTTTCAAAGAAGTACCCAGGAACAGCGAGGCTCTGGCCGTGGGCGGCCCGAGCCCGGGAGCCGTAGAGTGGCTGCACCACCAAGGCCCCGGCACTCTGAGGTTTCTTGCAGATCTCCTACGTAACTGAATTTTGGAGCTTGCCACGACTATTGCATACATCTATGTCTATATATATATACATACATTATATTATGTGTGTATGTATATATGTATATGTATACACAAATGTATGCGTGTATTAGTATCTCCGTGTGCGTAGTAAGCAAGACATCTTAGCAAATAGCCGGAGGCTGCTTCAACTACGCAGCCCCCACAGAGCAAGTGGAGGCCTTGGTGGAGCAGGCCTTCCGGATTTGCCGCTACGACGCCCACTGCGCCACCAGGGAGCTGCAAAGGGAACGCCGGGAAAGCGATGGAGGAATGAGAAGCCGCCCTATAATAATAGAGCCCGGTTCTGTACAGTACACCCTAGTAGTAATTTAATAGTTGGTGGCCTTGCAGTGGCATTTTTCGCCCCGCAGAGGAGCTGGTGCGCCTGGCACGCAGGCCGCGGAGGCCTGGCGGCAGCGGGCGGAGGTCGAGGAGCTCCTGAGCTGGTGGTGCCGGCGTGCCTGGGAGGACCGGAGGACCAAGGAAGCGGCCGAGGCCGTGAGGAAAGCGAGCGAGAAGCTGGGAAGAGCGCAGGCGCTCTCCTCCTTCTGCCGTTTTCAGGCCACGGCTAAGAAGGCGGCCCGCCAGGCCTGTCAAGTTTCGGGGGGTCACCAGGACCTGCTCCGTGACTGGCAGCGCTGCCGCCAGAGCCGCGCGAGGCCCAAGGAGGCCGCCCGACGCCTTGTTGAAGCTGACGGCGACAGGGGCGGCGAAAGGGCTTTGGACCCCTTTGGGACTCTGGCCCGCGAAGACTGCTGCGGGGATCCGCGTTGCCTGGCCTCTCTGTGGGACTTCCAGAATCAAAGACGCAAGGATTCCTAGTCCTGCTCGTACATGCGCAGCAACAAGGTCTCAGCTTAGCTCGTCTGACCCATCAACCCACATTGCATCTGACGTTATACAGGCTTCGGAGGGAATAGCTCAATCCGCTATAGCCGCTATGCTGCTCTTCAGTGTTGGTGTAACTGTGCCCCCGAAAGATGCCCTTGCATGATGTGTGAAGGTCGCTTGGAGCCAGTTTTCGTTGTCCTATGTGCGAGCTGTGTTGAGTCTTCAGGATCTATGGCTATCCAGGTTCTTCTCTCCAGGATTGTTCCATCGCTTGCCTCGTTGTGATTGAATTTGTTTGCCTGCTTCTCAAAAACTCATGTCTCTCATTCTCACTGCCTCTTTCCTTTTCCTGAAGTTTCCTCAGGACTATGACGAAGCTACGACGCTGCTGCAGTCTGCCCGTGCAGACAGCAGCCATGGAGGCCGGGGTTGTGACACTTTGGGGCCTTCTGCGTCCTGGTGTGATTGTCTCGACGATCGTGATGCCGCTGATGCTCCTGATCACAGTGATACTCAGGGATTGCGCGGACTTAGCGGCAACTTTGCGTGCCGCAGGGAGAGCATCAGCGGCATCAGCTCTGATTTTGTTTAAACTTTGTCTCCCATCTGCCGGCGATTGAAGCCGCAGCAGGCATAAGAGTTCGACCGAGTGATTGGATGGATTTAACGAGCCGCAGGGCGAGCATCATCAGCATCAGCTCGATTTAGTTCAAACTTTGTCTCCCATCTCTCGGCGATTGAAGCCGCAGCAGGCAAAAGAGTTTGACCGAGTGATTGGATGGATTTAACGAGCCGCAGGGCGAGCATCATCAGCATCAGCTGGATTTTGTTTAAGCTTTGTCTCCCATTTCCCGGTGGTTGAAACCGCAGCAGGCATAAGAGTTCGACCGAGTGATTAGATGGAATTAACGGGCCGCAGGGCGAGCATCATCAGCATCAGCTCGATCTTGTTTAAGCTTTGTCTCCCATTTCCCGGCGTTTGAAGCCGCAGCAGGCATAAGAGTTCGACCGAGTGATTGGATGGATTTTACGAGCCGCAGGGCGAGCATCATCAGTATCAGCTCGATTTTGTTCAAACTTTGTCTCCCATCTCTCGGCGATTGAAGCCGCAGCAGGCAAAAGAGTTCGACCGAGTGATTGGATGGATTTAACGAGCCGCAGGGCGAGCATCATCAGCATCAGCTCGATTTTGTTCAAACTTTGTCTCCCATCTCCCGGCGTTTGAAACCGCAGCAGGCAAAAGAGTTCGACCGAGTGATTGGATGGATTTAATGAGCCGCAGGGCGAGCATCATCAGCATCAGCTCGATGTTGTTTAAACTTTGTCTCCCATTTCCCGGCGATTGAAACCGCAGCAGGCATAAGAGTTCGACCAAGTGATTGGATGGATTTAACGAGCCGCAGGGCGAGCATCATCAGCATCAGCTCGATTTTGTTCAAGCTTTGTCTCCCATTTCCCGGCGTTTGAAGCCGCAGCAGGCATAAGAGTCCGACCGAGTGATTGGATGGATTTAAGGAGCCGCAGGGCGAGCATCATCAGCATCAGCTCGATTTTGTTTAATCTTTGTCTCCCATTTCCCGGCGTTTGAAGGTTCGACCGAGTGATTGGATGGATTTAACGAGCCGCAGGGCGAGCATCATCAGCATCAGCTCGATTTTGTTTAAACTTTGTCTCCCATCTCTCGGCGTTTGAAACCGCAGCAGGCAAAAGAGTTCGACCGAGTGATTGGATGGATTTAGAGAGGGGGCGAGCATCATCAGCCTTAGCCGTCATTTTTTTGAAGTGCCTCTTTCATCCCCTGGCCTCAAAAGCCAAACCAAGCATGACTGGATGTTGTTATAGCGAGGCGCAGGGCGAACACCGTCAGTTCGACCCAGTGACTGGGGGATTTAGATGGGCACATCTGCTGGACATGCTTTCGATTTTTCTCTCGGAGTTCCCGACGTTTGAGCCAAACAGTAGGAAAAGCCGTGTTTTTCTGCCGACATCAGATTTCAGCTCAAACTCGGTCTCGCCTTCCGGTTGCTTTTCAAAAAAATACCGTGGGAGCAGCACGACTAAGATCGAGCCACCAGTCGAGAAGTCCATTCCTACTTGGGGCCTCTGGAGGATGGTGGGGAGAGCATTAACTTAACCTTGATGGTCACCCTTCTCGGTCCTCGGTGGTTCTGCCGTTTCCTGCGCAGCGCCGCTGAAGTCCAGCGCCGCATGAGCGTGCCACCCATCCAGAAGCGAAGCTTCCACCAGGTGGCGACAGCGAGTCGTCCTGGGACGCGGGAGGTGCGCCCAGCAGACAGGGCGGTGGTACATCTGTCTATCTCTCTGTGTGTGTGCGCGTGTGTCGCTCTCTCTCTCTCTCTGTATCTCTATCGGTATATCTATTCGAAGAGAGTGTTTCATCACTACTGCACCTGGCATACCATGCACAAGCTCCTTGCAGGCCAGCGCTGGACAGCCGGCGCGCAGGCCCCCCAGAATCAGCCCGGTCCAGTCCGCGAGAGACTCTAGGGTCTTCCTGCACATTTCACGTTGCAAACTCCGATCAGCTGTCCCGCACCTATCCGCTATCGCAACGTAAGAAACCTGGGTCCTATAACCCCAACAATTTTAGGATCCATACAAAGAGCCCGAAGAAGGACGTCGGGTTTCTTAATCAATTTCCTATCCTATGGAAGCTCAGGTCAATCTTCCATCGCGGGGATATCCTGTTGGTGCAGATTTTGTCTTTCCTTGTTATGCGAAAGCCCCTGGAAGCGCGCATAGGATCTTCATCACAACCCGTAGCCCGTAAGTTTCGCAAGACCCTAATCTAAGGTTCGGTGGCAACTTCGCTGGCCGTGAGGGGCCACCCGAAAAGGGATGGGAGAAGGGTTCATCCTCTTTTTGTCGGCGTTTTGCCGCATGCATATCATGATCAGTATGTCTGCATGACATTGTAGGACGGAATGTTGTATGGACGAGTGTATGCGCGCATGTATCTACTCATGAGTTACTGATGTGTATAGGTATATACACACTATATGTATACTGTATATGTATACAAAGGTACAACATAGCATGAACTAGGCTACCAGTCGGGCTTGCTGGAATATCACAAAAACATCCAACCCCGAACTGTGCAGTTGCAGTGTGAGATTTGAGCCAAAGCTCCGCAGACGTTATTATGGTTTGGGCATGGATGCTCTGGCAAGCGGCTGCTCTGGTAAGTGGACGCTATTGTGGTCTCTGCATGGATGTTAAAGCGAAAGGACCTGCGTGGGGCAAACGCGTGGGGCTGACCCCGCCAGTAGTATGCATGCGCCCATGCATACATTCATACATCCATTCATTCGGTCTTTCACACATGCATGCAAACCCGTCCACCCGACCGACGGACCGACCTGCCTACCAAACCCACCCGCTCACAGCACATGCACACGCACAGTTGCACAGGTTATGTGTGCATATGTATATATATATATATACATACATACATATGTATGTACAAAGAGAGGTATACATATCTATCTATCTACAAAAAGATGTAGAGATGCCCACATGCAAGGGATTTCGGTTCTGCGACCTGGTCTCAGGTTCCGGGAGAGTGAGGTGAATTTCGATCCCCGGGCCTTTCGGGAGAGGTGCCCTCCGTGCTCCGTGAGGGATTCTGGCTCTTGCCTGGGTCTGTGGTTTAGGGTTTAGGGTTTGTGGGGTTTGTCAGGGTGATGAGATTCTTCCGTCAGTTTTTTTTTTTTTCCGGGGCTGGAGTGGGGTGGCGGGGAGGGTTCTTTTCGGGGCTTCGGGGTGCTAGGTCCTAGCATTTTTGGGCTTTCTGCTTCGTCGATCCCGAACCCGAGATTTAGGGATCTGGCTGGGGTTTTTGCGACTTTCGGTCCGATCGGACAGCTCCCGGAGAGTGACCCAAGCCCAAGGCATTCCTGGCGCTCGATCCTTTCCAGCTACAGCCTAAACCCAACGGCCCCTCGACCTTCCGGCCAGCTGACGATAGGAGACGTTCAAGGAAGCTTAGCCTTTTGAGCACCTCCGAGTTACAGCCGGAAGCATCTTCCCCTTTACATAGCAAGCTGGACATCCCCAGCCCTCTCTCTCCGTCTCCGTCTCCCTCTCCTGCTCTCTCTCTCTCTGTCTCCCTCCCCGCGCGAAAAAGGCAATGTATGTATATATATATATATATGAATCTATCCATCTATCTATCGACCGATCTATCTATCTACTTATCTGACTATCTATCTATTCGTATATTTTTCAAATACGTTTATTTTGGTCAGACAGGCTTGCGCGCGCGTGTGTGTGTGTGTGTGTTGTGACCAATGATGCCCTGAACTTCCCTTTGCAGATTGCGAGGCAGCGGTCCCACGCAAGGCAGGAGTCGTCGGGCTACAGCTACCAGGCCCATTTGGGGAGACCTTATGCTGCTATGCTTATCTTCGGTACTGCCCCGAGACAGTAACAGTCTGTAATTAGGAGCGACTATTCATGGGCTTACTTACTTATATAAATATAAATAAATAAATAAATAAATAAATAAATATATATATATATATCCATATATCCATATATTGGAATTAATGTTCAATGGTTACCGAGTAGGGGCAGTATCTAATGTTTATGCTTTCGAGTTTAGGGTGCAGGCACACAAACAGTAGCCCCAAACAGACGGAGTATACACTTTGATGTCGTCTAAGGGGCACGGACCGAGATAACTAGACCGTGTATCGGCGGAAGGGATTCAAAGGGCAAGTAGATGCCAAGTCCAAGTAAACTTCGTTTCTGCAGGCGGCTGGCTTTGGCTCTGCCGCCCGGTTCCCAGCTGGAGCTCTTTTGCGGACATTGCAACGGCAACCTTAACCTTGAGGCTTGAGCTTGTATGGACCATTTGCCAGAGGGTACCTGGACCCTTACACGTAGTTGTTTCTTTTTTCTTATTCGAGGACCCTAACCATCAAACTAGATTATCCAATAAACGGTACTACATCGTAGGGTCCAGATATACGGACCTCTCTTCAGACACCGTGACGGGTCCCTTTACTCTCCTCTCCCTTTTGCCTCTGAGGCTCCCGGCAGGGATCGGGCCTTCAACCCGGCCCCAAGCTCAGGCTCCAGTTTGAAGGCTGCTCTAAAGAGGGTTTAGGGTTTAGGGTTAGCTCTCCAATCCCATACTAATCCGGCATATGCCATCATATCGGCTCGACATTGAAAACCACCAATGGGGGTGAGGCCAATAGGACAAGGCTTTTGCATTTTGTGCCCTCAGCCCTACAAATCATAAGCTCTTGAGCCATTTGAAACCCTTACAAGCTCCCCAAGCTCAGGCGCAGATCTTCAAGGGAACCCTGCTGATGTCCGGGGCCTTCTTTGCAGGCGCCAATTTACAGGACTCCTGGAGAAGTCCTGGGGTCTCTAGGACCGGAGTCTAGTTTTTTTTTTTAACCAAAAGCCTAAACCCTAAACCCTAAACCCTAAAACCTAAACCCTAAAGCCTAAAGCCTAAACCCTAAACCCTAAAGCCTCTAAAGCTTCTCAGCTTCCAGTCCCTGCCCAAGGCCTCCTGCGAGGTGTCTGGCCCTATGTTGCACTTTTTTGGGGGCATGCTTGGAGAGAATGATTTGAAGGTCCTTATTCGCTTTAAAGGGTGTCTGCAGCTAGAGCCCCCAACAGCCCTATATTTTAAAATCACAGGAAAATTCCTGACGGCCGAATTGCCCAAACATCCGAAGCCTTGGCACCCCCAGTTCCCGGATGCAGGGAACGCCCTTGTCCGGTGCTGGCAGCGGGAAGCAGCGGACTTCCAAAAGGCGGAGCGCTCAGAGGCTCCAACAGCACGAGGCTTACGAACCTACGGGCCTACGAGTTTAGGGTTTAGGATTCTTGGGGGGGGGGGGGACTAAACTCCAGGCTCAATAGGAGGAGTTGCAACTTGCGGTGAGACAAGTAGATCTTCGCTGATTCAGTGGGCGATGTGGACTGCACATCTCGCCCTGAAGCTGTCAGGGTTTCTTGCAAAGTCGACTACGACTGGTTTGTCAGGCGATCTAAAGTTGCATGAGCCTGTTTAGAGAGTGGGGGAAGGTGAAGCTCTGGGTGTTCAGCTCCAAGGTCTACACCTGAGCCGCGTCCGGCGGAAAAAGCTGCGCAGCTTCTCCGCTTTGCCTGCGCTCAATGTGGGTGGTCGTCAAAAGTATGGTCCCTTTTTGGGTCCTTATTATAATACGGCACCTATTATTTAGGGTACCCCAAATTTTGACAACCACCCATGTGGCCACATCTCATCTCAAGTCTCCTCCGAGAGTCCGGCCCTGCCGTGCCGTGGCAGTTTCAGAAGTGTCCGGTCCCCGTGCACATCCACGGCGCAACACTGCAGTGTCACGGTTGGGCTAAAAATACCGAAGCTTCACATCACGCAATGTTTCTAGAAGCCAAGCGCCAAGCTAGAGCAGCTAGCATTGGTAAAGCCTTGTCCATGGCCTCCGAATCGGATGATGCTGCCTCCTATGCGGCAATTGCCAAGGACTTCTCTTCATGTGAGCCTTGTCAGCCTTGTGAGCTTCAGCCCTCTGTGGGACCACGGAGAAAGAGAACCTTAGACCACCAAAGACAAGCCCTGCACCGCGAAGTCCAAAGACCCTGAAGCCGATGAGCCGCTGCAGTCCCTACACTGCACCCTGGAGCCCTGAAGTGCTCATGATATCGCCTTAAGCCCCATTAAAGCCAGGAGGAAGCACTGAAGCACCGGAAGCCCCGAAAGAGTTGGTCCCTGTTGGTCCCTGGGTTGCAGGCCGCCACTTCCCCAGAGGACGTGGAAGAAGCTCTAGAGTCGGGTGCTCGGGGTGGCTCCCGGGCGACCCTTAAGCTCTCTGACTGCTTAGAGTACACATGGACTCTCTACCCCTTGTGGGAAAAAAGGGGGCACCCTCCTGCTTGAAGGGGTACTGAGTTTGGAGTTTTGGGGGTTGTGCGGGTTGGGGTCTGGAGTTTGAGTGAAGGCTTACAGTAGGGGCTTAAGTTTTGAGCTCGGTTTCTCCCTGTCTGTCTGTCTTTCGAGGGCGGCGGAAGCTGCAGAGCAGCTCGCCCAGACCAACGGCGATACTAAGGGTGAGGCCGGCAAGGAAGTTGTAGTCCTGGAACGAGGCGGCTTCTTCTGGCTTTGAGAAGGGTTACTATTATTGTTATTGTTGATGTTATTATTCGGATTATGATCAGTATGCTTGCTATTAATGCTAGTCTTCTTCGTGGCTCCCTAAAACCGCCAGCGGCAGGCCTGTGCTGCGCACACCATCGCGCTTCTGAAGTTCCGGCTGGAGGCTGGGCTCTCGCCCTGCGACACCCCAACCTAATTAGCGTTCTAAGAAGCCTACCTGTAGTTACCCGTATGGGCTTGGGCCGGCCCGGCCCCTGTTGCCCCGGGCAACTGGGAGGACTTCGAGGAGGCTTTGGCCGCAGGGCAGCGAAGTTGCGGCCGGCGCCTTGGCGGGGAACGTGCGGAGCCTTGCTGTGTCGTCTTTGAGAGCGTCTCCCGGCGTGTCGACTCCGCGGAGGCCTCTTCCGAGAGCTAAAGTTGGAGCACCTGGAGGCAGCGGGGGAGCGCGACAGAGAGCGGAAAAGGGCGAGCTCAGAGCTCAAGCAGGCACGTGCTTGAGATTCGAGGAAAGGCCTTTGCTGCTCTGCAGGCCCGGGCTCGTGCAGGCCTTGCCGATGCGGCTTTGAGGCGCGGACCGGGGCACGTGCACTCAAAGAGAGCCCGTGGCCTTAAGCTCGGCCCTTCGAGCTGAGCTCCGCTGAGCGTCTTTGAGGCGTCGCCCTCCGGCAGAGGCTCGCCGCTCCCCGGACCTTGGGAAGAGACAACGCCTCCAGGGAAGCCTCGCTCGTTTCGAGGCTGAGGGCAAGCGCTTCGTCGACGAGGCACCGGGATCCACTGCGGGAAAGTTGAAAAACACACACACAGAAATCTACGTGACAACTTCCAGGCCGTGGACTTAGCCGAGGGGGCGCTTCAGACTTTCGAGAGGTCGGGGACTGGACTGCGGACTGTGAGGGCGGACCCTAAACCCTCCGAAGTTCGAAGCGCTTTGGAGGCTCGATGATTCCTCAGGCCGGGTGGGGAGCGCTGTCAGACTCATCGATGTACGCCCCGGCCTGGCAGTGATGAAGATGAAAGACAGCAATCACTGCTACCAAAGCGCAGCACTACTAACCTCACTTCCTCGCACTAACTACTCCTCCTCCTCCTCATTCCTCCTCCCCCTACGACTAAACAGTGCACCTGTCATCATTCCCACCGCCCCCACACCCCAACCACCATCAGGATCATCACCACTACCACCACCACCATCATCANNCATCATCATCATCATCATTACTGCCAACAGGCCCACGAAGCGCAAAACCACCAGTGACAGGAATCGCACATGGCTGCTATTGCTGCTACTCCTGCTGGTACTAGTGCTGCTGCTGCTGCTGCT
>CAJNDV010011115.1:42455-59943 GCA_905221635.1 Symbiodinium sp. CCMP2456
AAAAAAAAAAAAAACATGCAGCGACTCCAGGGACTCCCCTGATGTCCGCGGCCGGGAATGGCCTGGAGGCACTTGAACTTGAGCGCCCTTCCTCCCTCTCCCTGCAGTCGAACTGCGAGAGCTCGGCTACGACAGTTCGACCACCTCTTCACCTTTGTAGGAGCTTTGCAAGCTGCTGGTGGAGCAGGGGGATGCAGACATCATGGCCGCTGCCCCGGAGCTGCGGCCACGGCCTCACAGCACGGCGCTCCTTTTCTTCCACGCAAGGCCGCAGATGAGGGTGGCAAGACTGCCTACGACCTGGCCCCTTGGTCTTAAGGGGAGCTGAGGAGCCTTGCGTAAGCATGGATTGGAGCGTTGGCTTCGGCTGGACCAAGGCCCTGAGGACTGGGCCTCTGGGCAGCGACCTCATCCGCGACCTCGTTGCAGGCTGGGGGCGTCCGTTTGGCGTCTGACCACTCTTGAGATCCTCGCTGCAGCCGATAATCCGATATTGCCCTTCGACGGTGACGATGACGACCACGACAACAGCAACAGCAACGACGGCAACCGCCGCCGCCNNCCACCACCACCGCCACCACCGCCACTCCTGCTCCTGCTCCTGCTCCTACAACTCTTACTGCTACTCTTACTGCTATCGCTAGTGCTACGACTGTGGCAACGACTACAACTACGCCTACGGCTGTGTTATGACGACGACGACACTGGACTACGACCACGAATACCTGCTGCTCTTGCTGTTGCTACTGGCGCTGCTGCCGATGCAGCTATAGCTTCCGCTACAGCTACTCTTTCTGCCGTCACTACGAAGATCGTGCGACACACAAACGAACCTTGCAAGCCACAGGTGGGCAGACACCCGGTGCCGGCGAGGAAGGCTGGAAGAGGAACCCAGGCCAGGGGTGAATCTAATACGGGACCCAAAGCCCAAAGACGGCTCCTTCTTCTTGCGAGGTGACTAAGCTCTTTGTGAGTACCCACGAGTCGCTCGCCTTTTGAGAAGCGAAATCTCGGGGGGCCGGGAAGCCTCTGGCAATTTGGACTGGGCAGGCCGCTTCCCAAGAAATCGAGTGGAATAGATCACTCAAGAACGGTTCAGCGCCTGCCCCGACCCGGCCCAACTCATCTCTTGATATATTTCAATTTCTAAAGATCCCTATAGCCCATCGATGCTGGCCCAGTGCCAGTTTTCAACGTTTCACAGGGCTGGAAGTCCGGCCTTGTTGGCACAGCGACCCGCACACCTTTGCCAACCGGATGCCTCCGTTCCTCAGGTCAGGCAGAGCAACGACAGCTTATGAGGTTCATAGGGCTGTTCCCTCCCCGCAGCTCTATGATTGCTCTCAAACTCCAAACCAGGGAAGTCCTCGACCCTTGAAACGTGTTCGGTGACTGGCGAAGGGAGCGAGCGTAGCGCAACTTTAGCTGAGCTCAGACGTAGCTCTCACGCGCCGAGACAAAAGGAGCGGAAATCCACAGAGCGCTCACGACACCGAAGAGGCCCAAGCCCAAGCACAAACACTGGGCCACAAGAAAAGAGATATGGGAGTTTCCAATTAGGGTACCTTATTTTGGGGTCCTTATAATAAGGATCCGATTATTTAGGGTACTATTTTCGGAAACCCCCATATGCAACCTTAAGCTCTGGGAGATGTAGCTGTTGACAGGCGCTAAGTCCCCTAGACAAAACCACAAGCCCGGGAACATGATGAAGCCTCAGCTTAGTGATTAGTGTAATTTGTAAGCGTTTCTTGGGGAATGTCCCTTCTGCAGTATACATTTGGGGAAGAATTATAGTATCTATGGTATTTTGAGGGTTACTGGAGGGACTCCATAAATACAAATGTCCCTTCTGAGGTGCCTTCTTGCAGCTTGGAGACCTGGAAGCGGCTCTCAGTGCTGCATCGGATGCTCAGGCTCGGACTGTCGGGTTTAGGGTCCGGCGTGATTTAGGGCTGAGTCTAGTTAGGTTAGTTAGGTTTAGGCGTTGGGGTAAGGGTTGGGTGTTCGCAGGGATTGGCCTAGGCCTAGGTGTTCATGTCTGCAGGATTTCTGCTTGGGTTTTGTCTTTGAGGTTTCGGAGGGGCCAGGGATTTTTCTGTTTTAAAGGTTTGGCGAGAGGCTGTCCTTGCATCACGGTTTGGCTTGAAGGTGGTCCTCTGGTCCCCCGATCCAATGGTCCCCTTGAGCGCTGCCCTTGTCCTCGGGTTTCTTGGTCCTCTGGTTATGAGGACCCGGAATTGCAAATTGGTCTTTATGGGCTGTGTGTTAGTTGTTCGTGTTTTTTTGTTGTTTTCTGAATGTCGATTGGTTTTCGCCAAATGAGGCCGCCTGTTTAGGATGCATGATGAACGGGAGTCGCCAAATGAGGGCGCGTGTTGAAGGTATATGATGAAACGGAAACGCCAAATGAGGGGGCATGTTAAAGATATATGATGAACACCGAACCGCCAAATGAGGGCGCGTGTTTCAGATTATGATGAACCGGAATCGCCAATTGAGAGGGCAGTTTAAGATATATGATGAACCGGAATCTCCAGATGATGGAGGGGGGGCGTGAGTAGGATGCATGTTGAACCGGAAGCGCCAAATGAGTTTGAGGTACAGTATATGTTGAACCGGAATCGGCAAACGAGAGGGCAGTTGAAGATTTATGAAATCCGGAATCGCCAAACGAGGGGGCGTGTTTCAGAGATATGATGATCCGGAATCGCCGGCGGCATGGTTAGGATGTATGTTGAACCGGAATCGCCAAATGAGGGCGCGTGTTTAGGCTACGTGATGAGATCGGAATTGCCAAATTGATTTGGGGGTTGCATCCCCCCAACCCCCGTGTTTTTTTAAGGTGTGCAAGATCCCTTCAAGCATCATCCTGCCAGCAACGACAGAACCCATATGGACCCGAGAAAAAGTCGTTGCGTGTGTAAATGGGGGGGGGGGGGCTGTGCCCTCCAACCCCCGGCATTCGTTTCAATTGCGTCAAGCACTGTAGAAGTTTTCAAAATCCATTATGCAGGCATTCTGTTTGCAAATGGGGGGTTGCGTCCCCCTAATCCCCGCAGTTTTGGTAAGCTGGGCAAAATCGCTTCAAGTATCATCCTGCCAAACACAGAACCCATATGGACCATATGGACCCTTTCAGAAACGGTGATAAAGACGTTGAGTTTGCAAATGGCCGGGGGTCCGTCCCACCGTTACATGTAGAATCCCCGATAACTTGATGCACAAACAGTAACAAACCCTGAAAACAAGAATCCCCAATAGCTACCAAAAAGCCCTGAAAACTAGAATCCCCAATAGCTTGACGCACGGGCGAACCCAAACCATGTCCCGCCAAACCTTTAAAGACCAAGGCCTCCCGCCAAACCTTGAAAAACGAAATCAACAGCCCTCCACCGTTTCGGTGGTCAGGCCTGTTGCGCCACTCGGTTTCGTGGGTTCCTTAAGGTTTGGAGATTCAATGTTCAGGGCTCAAGGTTTCAAAGAGTTGAAAGTGTTGAGAATATGCGGCTAAGGCTTGTGCGGTTCCAGGTTTGGCGTTGTTTTGTACCTCTCAGTCGGTTCGGGGCTCTGTTTGATGAAACTCGGGGCCATTTGAGTTTAGAACTGATTCAATGAATCTCACTGAGAGTGATCTTGTTTCATCAACTTCAGTGCTTCCCTTTCATGACGTGGCTTTGATCAGGATGCCCCATCCTACAATGGTTAAAAACCCCACACTCTGTTACTACTGCCCCTGCCCACTCCACTCCGGCTGCCTCAGGAGCTCTTCAGGGAGGTCTCTGACCAGCGAGCCGAGGCTGGGGATTTTGCAGACTTAGGGTTTAGCAGAAAAAAGATGAGATCCATATATATATATATATATATATATGATCTGGCATGGACTTTGTTATTGTTCTGTGCTAACAGACTCCGAGGCCAGTGCGGCCCACCTGGTCGCGAGGATCCACTTCCTTCGCCAGGCTGGTGAGCCGGTGAGACCCGACCAAACCACCCGAAGCAGAAGACAAGTCTAGGACTCGAACGGTTCTCAGTTGAGCCGCAGCCCGTCTGTCCCTATCCCTGCTTGAAGGGTGCTTGTTATGTCTCCTCTTCCTCCTGCTCCTCTTACTCCACCTACTCCTACTCCTGGCACTGCCACTCCTCCCCGCTGCTGCTGCCATTACAGCGCAGATGCTGCTGCTGCTGCTGCCACTGCGACTGCTGTTGCTATCGCTACTGCTACAATGGCACTATGGTCACTGCTAATTCCCACTATGGCCACCGCCAGCTCCTGTCATTGCGACTGCCGTTTCGACGACTGTTGCTCCTACCAGCCAGACTGGTGGTCATGCTCGTCCCTGTTCCAACTACGATCAAGAAGGTCAGACTCTACACGACGTCTTCTTCCGTATCATCCGCAGCATCGTCGAACAAAAATAGCGTTTGCTTTGTGGGGGTTTCCAAAAAATAGGGAACCCTAATATAGCACCCTAAATAGTAGGATCCTTATTATAAGGACCCCAAATAAGGTACCCCTTATTTTCGGAAGCTCCCTTGTTGCTTTGAGCTTTTCGGTAGACAGGACTACTCCGCAGCTCGCCTTGCTGCAGACACGGCCTGGCTCCTGGCCAGCTGATGTGAGGAAATCGTCAAGATGACATAATACGGGTAGTTCTCTAAGTTAGGGTCCCTCTCATAGGGTCCTTTTTAGAATGGTGCCGTATTATTCTTGGGACCTAAGAAAGGGGACCCTGATTTAGAGAACTGCCCATATTGAGTTCCTGTGGGTAGCTACACCGGCTACCAGACTGGAGACATCACCAATAGTTGCATTGCTTTGAGACATCACCAATAGTTGCATTGCTTTCCTTGCACCAGTGCAGGCAGCGAAAGCAGGCATTACAAATGCACAGTGGAAGTATGGCCCGGACAAGTAGACTAAGTAGACGGAGGTGAAGCGACGAATCCGAAGCCTATGCACCAGCCCCTTGCGACTCCAGAGCCCCAAACAATCGGCTCACTGTAGGCGAGAGCTTTGCTGCGGCAAACTTGCGAGCTTGGCCGCGAGGTGCGGATTTCGGGAGTCTTTGGCTGCACCCATCTCTGCAGCTCTTGAGTGCTTAGTGCATTCTTTGCAGTGGAGTAAAGCCATTGGGACCTGTTGCTTTCATGAGTGCGTGCTAGATAGACAGGCTGGAGAAGGCAGAGCTGATATAGAGGACCTGGAGTGGATAGAGATGTGGGTAGACTTGAAACCCAGACCCCCCCCCCTCTGTTCTGGCAAGGCTGGCATGCTCCTCCTGTCTTCGCAGGCACGGGTACGGTGTGGAGAGGTTCGGGCTCTGAGGTCAGATAGGCGAGCCTTTCAGTTTAGTTTCACACTGTCTGCCGGCTTCATCCATGTCGAAGCTGAGTGGCTATGCAAGTTCGGGACCATGTGGGGCACATGTCGTTGATGACTTCTACATGCCGGTCCGGAACGAACAGGGAAGACTAAGACAACCGGGTGAGATTGAGAAGATGCCACGGCTTAGGCTAGGGACAGACGATGGAATGGTTGAACATGTTCTATGCTTGGGGTGTGTTTCCCTCAGAAGATGGCCCATGAGGAATCTTTAGCGCCAGCTGGCGGGCTTGTACGTGCAGCTTATTCGTTGAACAAAACGCGATCAAGTTGGTGGCGGCGAAACTGTTCAGAAGAGCCTCTATGCCATTCCACCTTGCCTGCGAGGCGTCCGACTTTTGACCGCCCCAAGCATATTATACCTGCTTCTGCAGTGGGAATGAATTCTGTATGGCAGGATTACCATGTATTCTACGAGGGCCGAGGATATTCTGGGGTGGCTGCGAACCCTGCGCCCGAAACGCTTAAACCTTCCATCCATCAACCCTCTGCAACACTTAAACCCGTAAATCCTAGCCAGGCCCGAAGCCCAAAACCTTTCTAGTCCATACAGCTTGGAACTCAAAGCCGAACAGCCGAGTCGAGTTAGGTTCCTCCAAAGCGAAGCACCCTGAATTCAACTCTAATTCCACTTCCTACTTTGTAAGAGACTTTAGCTGTCCATGCTGCACCAGGAGTTCCAGGCAGACAGCGATGAATCCGGGAACGACGACTTAACGGGTTGAGAGCAATTTTTCGTCAAAGCTCTCCTTTTGCCGTGACACGAGGCCGGCAGCTTGGAGTTGGCCGCTGGCTCCCAGCCCGGTGGCGGCAAGGCCAGGGGCTCTGCGTCTCGGATTTCGCCTTTGGGGGGTGCCAGAAGGATCTCCAGGTCTGTGCCAGCAGCCGAAGAGCCGAAGAGTTGGGCGGAGATGGCGTGGAGACAGTAATGCCTCTGACAATCATATTCCGAAGAAGACTGCGTTTCAGTCAGGCAGCCAGGAGCTTCTTCGAGGGGCGCGGGCGACAGAAGGCCCGGGGCCTGGATGTCCTTGCCGGGATTTTACGTAGACTTGGCAGCCGGTGGAGGTTCTGGCGACATCCAAGGAGGCCGTGGCCCTTTCAAAGAGGCTGGGGCCCCTGCTGGGGCCTGCCCTTTTGGGGCTTAGCTTAGTGGCTTTGCTGCCGCTTCGCGCGGAGAGGCTCAGCAGCCACTTGGCGGCGATTTCGTTCTCGGCCTCAGAATAGAAAGAAGGCAAACTCTGCCCCCCCCCCCCACACTTGAGACGCTTCATGTGCTCGGCACTGAGGCGCCTCAGTGACGCGCGGGCCAAGGTCTCCAATGGCCTGCTGGACGAGGCTTCCCAGGATCTGCAGGAGGCCACGGACTTCCCTGGGGGGCCTTGGGTCTTGCTTTGGGGTTTTGGGTGAGAGGCCTTTCCTTCGCAGATTCTGTGTGGGACTCTTGCTGTTATAGGGGCGACGGCCACAGGCAGCAGCAACAGCAGTGGAGTGTTGGAAGGGTGAATGCACTTACTGTGAGGTCTTAGAGGGGGTTGTGTTTTATTGTGTTTTAAGAGGGTTTGGGGCAGTTGAGGGCTTGGGGTTGGGCGGGCATGATGGCGCAGGTGTTAGGCACCTGGGTTTTGGGACTCGTGGCTTCAAGGTTTGAGGGTTTTCGATTTGGCTCAGACGGGTCTGGGTAGTTGAGGGTATGGGGAGGGGGAGCCATTCCTGAACTCCATGTTGAGCTCCCTCGTGCTGTGACGGACTTGTGACGGAGAATATCCTTTTTTGGCTCTGAAGCGATTCTGGTTCAACACACTGAAGCCCCCACACCTGCTTACTCACTTTTGGAATGAGCCCCAACACCCCCTAAAGACACAAACCCCCTACAGAAAGCTGAAAACCTCCGGATGAACCCACGCAGGTTCTTCCGACTTTCGAAGGAGGAGACCAGAGAGCTCTGGGGGCCACCAAGCTGCTGCTGGGCCCTTACTTGGGGGCTTGGGAGAATGTAGACCCCTGATGAGTCCCACACAGAATCAAAGGGAGCCACAGCAGGGAGCCATAAAAGTAGGTGTCGCAGCTGAGGCAGGCCAACATCTCTATTCTCCGCGGCATGCCGGAGGTTGCCATCGCCAAGGAGGTGTGTCTCGGAGTTTTGCCTCAGAGACGCTGCATGCACGCTGTCCGGAGGCCTTGGAGTGTCTCCGGACCGGCAACAGCCACGAGCTGGCGCTGGCGCAGGCCGGCCGGGCGGCGCACTTCGAAGCAGCCGGCGAGTAGCCGTGGAGGCCCTGGTCGCCAAGATGAGCCGGGCTGTGCCGCAGGCCGGGCCTCAGGAAAGGGCAAGTGCAAAGACAGGAGCCGAGCTGCCGAGCTCAGGCGACAAGGGCCGCCCAACCGCAGGCACAGACGCAGGCACAGATGGCACAGACTCACGGAGCGCCAGCCTCGCAGAGAGAGAGAAAGAGAGACATCTGCAGGTTCCGGGAAGCGGCACAGCACCGGGCACCGCGGCAGCGGGGCTCCCAACGTGCCACACCACTTGAAACGCACGGATGTTCCGCACGGTCGTGGCGGGCGAAGCCTCTAAGATGAGCACTGCAGCTTCTCGTGACCGCCACCAGGCCGCTTCTCGTGTTCTGAGGTGGCCCCAAAGCCGGCTCAAATCGACAAGATGGCTCTGCTCTGACCTCAGCGAGTACTCATGCGCTCAGCCGGGCGGTGTAGGTAGGTATAGGTAGGTAGGCAGAGGTGTGTGTGTATAAATTTTGCATTCGGCGGATTTCCCTTCCGCAGTCCTCTTGCTGTGGTCATAGCACCCGAAAGCCTCTACTCCATACACCTGGACTCCTGTTCCCCAACATCCGCAAGCCTCAGCAACGGAGGGCTCTGCCGGAGCGCGTGAAGTACACGCTCACCGAGCTCGTGGCCGAAGCCATCGGCGTGGCGCCCAAGATCGGGAGAAGCTTGGAAGAGCCCATAAAGAGCAGCGGGATGACACCCGGACACCTCAGAAATTAGCGGAGGAGCCAAGGCCACTAGCTAGTCGGCGCTCGAAGTCACAGGCGCCAAGCGCAGACGAGCACCGAGCACCTTGAGCCAAGAGGGGCAGTGCTGCGGGGCGTAGGAAGTAGGAGTGGGAGGAGAGGGATCAGCAAGATCAGAGCCGTATTCCTCGACTCGCAGACCGGCTGAGGCCAAGAGGGCATGGAAGAGGCCGTCGTGGGGGTGGGGGGAGGGGAGCACTAGCAGGGGCCGAGTTCTGCGCTTGTACACACAGGACCGCACCTTGATGGAGACGGGCATGACCAGCCAGGGACCCTGCGCTCGAAGGGAAGCGGGGAAGCGAGAGAGAGTGGGGCCCTTTTGCGGGGCTTTGCGACGGCAGGCATCGCCAGCATCATGCTCCGTGACAAGATCCAGGCGCTGAGATCTACAGCGGCGCCGGCTGCGTGAGCGGGGATTCGCGGAGTCTGCGGCATAAGCGGCGCGGCTTCCGCAGCGTCTAACAGCACGGCCAGTGCAGGCAGAGTTTCCGGAGATCCCGGAGATGGTGCAGAGCCCGGGTGAAGTGACTTTCGGACTGTGTCCCTGTCGCTCTTCGAACTCGAGGATCTTACCTTCGTGTTCGACTTCCCCACTATTCGTCACGGCCTCTCCGAAAAAGCGAGCCTGAAGATGAAAGTTTGGGTGACTCTTAGCTCTGTTGTCTCAGGCGAGATGACCGGCTTCGTCCTGACGCAGCTTCCAAACGATGCCTGAGGGAACCACTCAGAGCTGAATATCCGGCTCTCTCCAGCCCGCCCTCCCTCTCTCTTCCACGATCCCCTATGCGTCTTAGGTGGGAGACAGCACCCGCAAAGTCTTGGGTGCTCCTCTGCGATTGCATCGGCAGGGACAAAAAGCGGTGGACAATCTCTGTAAGGTTTTCGGCCCTATAAGCATTGCATCACACACCTGACGGTAAGAAACCCAGGCACTTCAATGCTTCCGGCAGCATTGGCTTCAGTTGGAGGCCTTGTAACTGTATAGGACTTACGACAGCCGGAGAGGCCCACAAAGGGCCATCTCCGCCCTGCCCGTCATGATGCGCCGCCTGGATTTAGCAGGATGCTGAGACTCGGCGCGCGCGCGCGCGCGCGCGCGAGGCACTCGCTTCGATGCCTGACCTTAGTACTTGCTGCCAGGCGCAGGTCTCGTTCGCCTGCTGCGTGCTGGTGAACATGGCCGCTTTTGCCAGCAAGAAGACTAAAGTCCAAAGAAGCGACCCCACCCCACCCAACGGGGACCCTCTCTTAATTCCGACAACCCTATAGAGACCTCTTTGTCTCTTGTGCAAGCGTGCAGCGAGCCCTGCAAGGTGGACGTGATGGGCATGTTCTTCACCGCTCCCGGTGCCTCCGCTGCCTTTAAGCAAAGGCCAGGTTATATAGGAATATATATATATATATATATATGTATATACAAACATATATATAATATATGTTGATGATGTATGTTTCAATGCAACTGTTGCAGGGTCTCTGTTTATGTCTAGGTGTCTAGGTGCTTAAAACGGTACTGGATTCCTATATCTGATCCAAACCCTACCTTGAACAACCATAACCTACTGATTTGGTATTGTATTGTCAACCCTGATATATAAAGTTTGGAGACCCGGCAACAAAAAGTAGGTTTCGGTAATTCAATGTTATGATGTTTCGCTTTCCTGTTCAAATCCTCCGAGTGATTGTGGTCTGCAACCCCTTCTTCGGGGAGTAATTCTTCTCTGGATTCCGAGCAACTATTCGAATTTTGGGGTTTAGAGGGGTTCAGAACTTATTCCTCCGATCTCCGCTTCTTGCTACCTCAACCCAACCCCAAACCCAACAGATGTTATGCTTTGCCTTTGCGTCTCTTGATCCGAATCCGCGCATCCGAGTGATGGTCCCCTATGGCCAACAGATCGGTGCGTCGACGGCGGAGATCGCGGGCTTTACCACCGCGGGGGCCCTGGGGTGGGGTGGGTCCCTACTCCTCAGGTGTATATGTCCTTTTATCTGATTAAAAATGTGTGTACATATTTACAGATAGAGAAGTATTTGTGTATATAATATAGATAGACAGATAGATAGAAGAATAGATGGATAGATGGATAGATAGCTAGATAGATAGTTGGGAGCCCGATACCTTCTCGCGAGATGCCCTGTGATGAGAGCCGGAAAGCCTTGGATCTTCAAGGGCGTGTTGCAAGATACAGACACATATCGATATTCTTCATACCACCTTGCACCGCTCTCATTCTTCAGCATTTGCACATGACATGCCGGATGGAAGACATAAGTATGACTGTGGGCGTTCGATGTTGTCACGGGTGAGTGTTGGTACTTTCCTGCATGACACTACGTAGGAAAGGCATTGCTTGTTTGCCGGAGTGTAAGTGCTGTCTGAACGTTGTTTACTTTGGTTGTTGCATGCGTTGATGGCTATACTTGTATCGTGGATACACTTGTGGTTAGATATATATATATATATATCTCTCTCTCTCTCTCTCTGTCTTCTGTGTGGGTGTGTCTTTTGGTCTTCTCACTCCTTTTGCGCTTGTGCGTTCCTGCTTTCCAGCTCTTTCATCAACCATAAAACCCCAGCCGGTTTGCAAGCACGGCGATCGGCAACAGCAGCAGCAACGACAACAACCACAACTACGACACCAGCCGCAGCAACAGCAAGATTAACAGGAGCAACAGCAACACTAATGGCAATAAGAAGTTAGCAGAGACCATTTCCATTTTCTGATCATGCACCATCCCCTAGCACCCAACCCATAACAACCTATATTTCAACCCTAAACTCACCAACATACCCATAGCAAGACCCACATGATGAACACCATACTGTGGAACCATGCCTAACCCGCTGTCAAAATAGCATACTCAACCGCATATCATGCTCCACCCGATAGAAATTATAACCCCCAGCCCGAAATCCCTAGCCCTAGAAATTGGAAATGGCATTCTGTAGTAGAATTTCTATAAATGGAATAAGGCTTGAGGTAAAGGTTGCATAACATCAGAACTGCCATCATGCCAAGCGGTTTCAGTCTTCTCAACGGTATAAACGTTTCGCGACCACTTGCTCACCCTTTCTTTTTCATTTGGGTTTTGTTTCTTAAATATTTTACCTCGTTTCGTCGCCTGCATCTAGTTCAGGACAAAAGCGGTTCGTTTTTCATCGTTAAATCTAACTTCACATTGAATTGATTACTGGGTTTTCGGGCTTCTTTTGGTGCAAATCCCGTTGCCGAGTGCTCCATTTGATTATTGTATGGCAGTAGGATCTCTATTATGTAATCTGGCCATTGGATGTTTTCCTTCCTTTTGTCATCCGCTTCAACTTTCTTATACAGCATACCCTTAAACGTGCGGATGGCGCCTTCGCAAAAAATTGGGCGCGCCCTCGTTCTATGATGTTTTATGTAGGCAAACCTATTTTCCTTGTTATCTTCTGGATGTCGCGAACCGGTGAGCAGTGCTTGTGCGACTCGGCCATCATGTCTTTCAGAATAAGATAAAGGCCTAGGGCAAAAGGTGTGCTCAATTCACGAAGCCGGGCAGGTGCGCTTTAGCATGGCCGTGATCTCTCTACTATGGATGCCCAGGCTTGCAGACACCAAGGGCGTGCCCCTTGGATGCAGCTCGTAGAAACTTTTTGACATGGCGAGAAGGACCCTCCACGACCCTCNNCCCCCCCCCCCCCCCCCCCCACCAATTCAAAACCGGAACCCCCTCCGGTTCCAGGCTTCTTTGGCCCAAGACTTTTCAGCTCCCCTCCTGCGGCTCACACTTCCGGCTTTGCAGCCATGTCGTCAATCTTCACGATCCTTTCCGTCGGGTGCGGATGCATGTCGGCGAGCACGCTGGCCTTCTTGGCCATGTCGCAAGAGTCCACCAAGCGCTTCAACTACGTGGCCGCGTTGGTCACGGCCATTGCGGCAACGGCGTACTGCAGCATGGCATTCGGCCTTGGTGTGGAGGAGGTGGACGGCCGCAACATCTACTACATGCGCTACGTGGACTGGTTCTTCACCACTCCCCTCCTGCTGCTGGACCTGGCGCTGCTGGCCGGATCCGACTTCTGGGACACCTTTTACATCATTGGCATGGATGCGATCATGGTCTTGGCCGGTGCATTGGCCTGCTTCTGCCCGGCGGGAAAGTGGCCGCTGTTCACCATCGGCATGGTGGTCTTCGTCCTCTTCCTGCAGAAGCTCTTCACGGGCACCAGTGCCAGCGCTCAGAAGTTGGGCGGAGAGGTGTACAAGAAGTTCAACACCGTTGCCACCATATCTATGGGCATTTGGTGGGTCTACCCGGTGCTGTTCATCTTGTGCGAGGGCACCAACTTCTTGTCCGAAGAGCTGGAGGTCTTGACCTACGCCATCATTGACGTCATCGCGAAGTGCGGCATGGGCTTCTTGCTGCTGGGCAACCACAGCGTGCTGGAGGCGGCGAACAAGGAGCCCCTGCTTGGAAAGTGAGGAGTTGCCGGCGAACTCTGAGTCGGGCCAGGTGAGCGATGTCTGCACCCTTTGGTGCTGTACAGTTGAAGACACAGCACATCGCAGTCCTTTCGTCAACTCCTGTTGGCCTCCGATTTTCGCAGCGCAGGGGTTGTATACTTTTGTACATCGTTCCTCCCCCTTGCTGCAGTATACATTAGTGAGGTCCCTACATGTGTTGCTGTACCACAAGTCTTTTGGGCTTGTAGGGTGTAGACGGCGGCAGACCGGTGTACCTGCGCCGGTCCAGAAGAACAGAAGCCGAAAGAGAGCGCAGCGGTCCCTTTCATGCGTTTTTTCTCATGTAGTCGTTTGCGATTCGATTCTCTTCGTCTTTATTCTCAAACCCATCCTCAAACCCACAAAATCAACAATCTCCTCAAGCCCAGAAACCGACATCACCCCAAACCCGCAAATGCAGGAACCCTAAGCACAAAAACCCTTCACCTTGCACTCTGGGAGCCCATTCAAGTACTCTGGCCATAAATTCAGAGACGACCTAGGGCATTCCTATCTTAATCCCAGAGAGATTCAACTTCCCAAGGGGGGCCCCGAGATCAAGGACCCCAGCCAAAAGTAGCCGTAGAAGGAGTCGTCCTGGATGAACGGGTGGGCGCTGCGGAAGATTCATGTCATGGTCTGTTTCCTGAGGAAGCTATGCATTCTGATATCCGTCTTCGGAACAGCCATCGCCTACGGACTCCAGGGGAACGCTTATCTCTTTAGCGGCTGCGAGCGGCAGCTGCATTCCATGCGGCCTGGAGATTCGATGAACCTTTGGCAGGGACACGAGCGGCTTGGCTAAAAAGAGCCAGGGTTCCTCCGGGTTCCTCCGGGGGCCCAGGGCCCGGGGCCCTCAGGGTCTGGCCGTTGGTTTTTCTTGGTTTTTGCTCCGGTGTTGGCTGTTTGTCGGCGACTTTCTGTCCAGCTGACTTCGCTTCTCAGGTGCATCGTGGTGAACGGGACCGTCGGCATTGTAGAAACCATCGGAAACAGCTCAGAAGTGGGCCTTGCGACAGCCTTGGGCTCTGGAGGCCAAGTTCCTGCCAATCCTTTTCGCAACAGTCGCCTCAGTGCTTGCGCAGGAGTGCTCGAGTGCACGGAGGACTGTGGCAACAAGGTGCAACCATGGGGCTGAAAGGGCGCTCATGATGTAAAGCTCGTTGAAGCTCAAATTTGTCCAGCCGACGGAGGTTTCAGAAGCCCGGTCGGGCTTCCATCCTAAAGCCTTCAGTAGTGGCGCGTCGTCGCATGGGATGGACGCTTATGAAGCGTTGGGTATCTCAGAGGATTGCTATGTCAGGGCTCCTCATCCGAACACGGAGAAAGAGAATACGGGAATCGAGCAGCGAGATGTACATGAACAAGCCAGGGCCCAGCAGCCCGAGCAGAGAGAGAGAGAGAGACAACCAGTGCGCGCAGGCGCGCGCGCGCGGGGGGGAGGGGGGGTGCTATGCCCTTCTCTTGACTGTGTGGAAGAAGATATATATATATATATATATGTATAATATCTACACCTATATACCCTATTTGTATAAGCCCAAAGCACCACCTAGGCCAGACCCCTAAACACTAAAGTCACTAAAGTCCCCTCTTCCTGGAAGTTTTCCCTTTCTTGGCAGGGTGGCGTTTATGTGATGATGGCCGGTCGGGCCTTGGCTGGCTTCTTTGGCGGCACGCAGCCTGTTTTGCGGGCCTACGTCACGCAGATCTCCCTCCCGAACATGGTCTGCGCCTTATACACTTCTCTCCCTGCGCGCGGCTTTTTCTAGGAGTTTTTAACTGGGTTGAACAGGGCTCAAATGAGGTTTCCAAGTTTAGGGGCATCGCGGCGTCCCGGCATCTTTGCCCAGGCGCTTGTGAAGCTTCGCAGCACGGCGCCTCGGCTTTCGATCATCGGATCCTGTCTTGCTTTCTTGCATCCTCTCGTCTCGGCAGGTCCTCTTCGCCTCCATGCAGGCCGAAGAATGGGGCGGGGGGGTGGGCTCTTTGTGGGCTGTTCTCTTTTCCATTGCGAGGCTGGGAACTTCGCCCTTGCTCCCATTGCCGGCGTCATCAGCCGGCCTCCCAGCGGGTCCCCACCAAAAACGCCTCGGCCTTTCCGTGGCTTCAGAGCCTCAGGTCGCTTTGGCTTGCATTGGTCGGGGCCCCTTTTTTCGCCGTGACCGGGCTGGGAGCTCAGAGAAGGGAGTGTTGAACTGCGCGAGGCCGTGGTATGTGTCCACCGGCGTGGCGGTCTTGTGCAAGGACCTGAGTTTGCGATCTGCAGAATGCATGGGGTTCAGGGCAGTCTGCATGCGTGTCGGCACGGATCTCGTCGTGTGATGTATAGGCTGGCATCGCTGGAACGATTTACTGATTTGCTCCGCTCGGAGCTGCTATGAGCTTCTGAGAGATGCTCCGACGAGGCTTGGTCTTCGTGAGCGCTTTCTTCAAGAACAAGGAGGAGCTTCAGACTCTCGAGACTGTAGAACGCCCTAAGGGCGAATCAGAGTTCCTTGAAACCTTGGGCAGCGGGAATGCTTGCGGCCGTGTGATATCTGCAGGACATCTTGATGCAAGGGAAGAAGAAGACCGACGCGGAGGAAGGTGAGCAGGCGAAACCGCAGTGCGATTCACGCTGTCATGTCCTCAACGCACGAGAGTCAGCTCATGACTTCCTGAGCAGGTTTATATTTCTCTTTGTGTTTCGGGAGCTTGTTAGGGATCCGAGAAAGGCTCCATACGATGAGGGTTTGATCGGGCTGACAGGGTTTTTGTGGGTTTGCGCAGTGGCGTCGGGTCCAGGTAGCGGAGCCCGTGGCGGCAGTGCCCACGGTGACGCCTCATGTCGGCCCACCACCCGTTAAGGCAGGGAGAGGGTGGAGGAGGTTGCTGCGGCCTTTGAGAAGGGTGTTGGGTCGGGTTCATTCGCTGCTTTCCGTTGCATTTGGCTTTGTCCGACTGTGCCATGCGAGGATAAGATCCTCTTGCTGATGCTGTGGCTTGGCTGGTGACCGAAGTCAGGCTTGAGCCTGAGCTGCGTGCAACTCTCAGGCTGGCTTACTGGTGTGTCTTTCAGTGCGTCGCCGCACCCTGGCTGCAATTGCTGGCAGAGATTCTTCCAGGAAAGGTCTTGCCTGTTGGCTCAGGCTTTGATACTGTTGTTGCCTTTGCTCCTGGAGTACGAGAGCTTTGGTCTCATGGACCCAACCTCTCTGGCCGCCTGGCGAACAGTCAGAGTCAGAGATGCCGTGGGCAGCATCCTAAACGCTGCCTTGACGACCTCAGGAGAAGTCACGTGAGAGTTTGGCAGCAGCAACCTCCATGGTGCCTTGACTAGTGAGCCGCACCCTACTGTAAGCCTCTTAATCCCTTCAGTTTGGGCCCTAAAGTCCTATGGGCCGAAGGCTGCACCCCACTGAGCCCTGAGCCGCTCAACCCGATTGCAGCCCCTGAGAAGTGAAGAACGACCTCCCCTCGAACGACCCCCGCGCGGTGAAGGTAATGGTACCGCACGGGGTCGCGAATTTCGCGATGTCCACCGTCGGCTTCCTCATCCTCTCCTCCAAAATCGGTGACCGCGTACCCTGCTCACAGTGGGCTTCGGGTTGAGTCCGACGCTGACTCTCAGATCGCCCCTCTGCACTGCAGGCCACCATGCGGGTCGGCGCGACGCTGGCCCCAGCCCTCAGCACTGCCAGTGCAGTGGAAGAGCTGCGAGAGAAAGCGCTGGAATACTAGAGGTCTCTTGCGGCGTCGTGGTTTTCCGCTGAACTGAGGCTGCCGTGCTGCTTTGCTTCTATGGCTATGCCTCGAGCCGCTTCGACTCAGACTTTCAGACTTGAGCAATAGTTGCAATAGTACTTAGCATCATGTGTAGATATATATGTATATACACATAAAAAGATGTGTATATATGTATATAGATATAGATGAGGGTGGTCTAGTACGTTTTATATGATGTATTCAGGGACTATCGTATGTAGACTCAGTCTCCGAGACGTTGCAGGAGCCCGGCTTTGCTTTCGGTGTTTAGGGCCGTTCTTCCTGCCTCGGCTTTACACCCTAAACCCTACACAACCCTAAACCCTAAACCCTACACAACCCTAAACCCTAAACCCTATAAACCCTATAAACCCCTAAACCCTGCACGCCCCGGGACGGGGGTGCAGGTAGAATGGCTCAATGACAGATCTGCAGAAAGTGTTGCGAGGAGACGTGTCCAGTATGACAGTGCAGACGAGCGGCACGCAATGCGGACTTTTATTCTCCTAGGCTCACCCCTTCGGCCTTGATCAAAGCAGCTGCGAAGCCGTACTTGGCGCTGAGCTGTGCCTGTGTTACTATAACACTTGCATGCCCCGTCTTTCCTGGAGTTCAGGAAAAATCACACACTAGAAATTGGCAAATGAGTCTGTTCAAAAGTTTCGAGACCTTCACTGCGTCGTCGTCTGGCGGATCGCATACTAGGATCCTCCACCATTCGCCATGTGAAATTCATCTTGTAGTAGAGCTCGAGTTCACGCCCTCCGCGCTTGGTGAGTGCGTTTGCAAGTTGTGCCTCTGAACGCACCCATCGTATCACAAGGCCGGTA
>CAJNDV010011115.1:68079-80402 GCA_905221635.1 Symbiodinium sp. CCMP2456
ACAACTGAGGACCGCAACTCCCGCGTCGATGACACACCAGGGGAGCGGCCCTATTGCTGTACCAAGTGCTCAGCCCAGTTCACCCTACGAAAGCACTTGGGCGTGCACATGGCCAGAAGCCATGGTGTCATTGCCCCAGCACGGATGTATGCGGCAGAGCCTGTTTGTATTGCATGCATGAGGTATTTTCACACACTGCCTCGTGCTCAGCAACACCTTAAGGCCTCCAAGATGTGCCTTCTCCGAGCCAGTGCGCTCATGCCTCCCTTGACTTTGGAGGAGGTTCGTGAGGCAGAACGTTCTGACAAACTCAAGGTTCGGAGTATCAGGCATGGGCAATGGGGGCAATACACCGCCGCTTTGCCTATACTACCCGTCTTTGGGCCTCCCCAGCCCTCCAGAGATGAGTTACGAGCCTACCTAGGCGAGGCAGCTCCTCTTACTCTTTTGGTCGACCCGCCAGTCGACGTGGACTTACTTGCCTGGGTTCGTAGGGAGGCTGGCTACACTACCTCCGAGCCTGCCCGCGTAGGTACTTCCTCCTTTTGGCACCGCCGAGTCGGCACATAATGCGCTGACCGGCTTTGGCTGCGGGGACGGTTTTTGCGTTCGCGTGCCGGGTCAATCCCCAAGGCCACTATGCGGCTGATTTCTGCACGTGCCGGAGGCATAGTGCATACAGCTGCCGTAGAATTCATTGCGCGATTTTTGAGACGCGTCAGTTGACACTGGAGTCTGCTGAAGAAGAAGAAGAATATTATATAGCATAGTATAAGAGGACATAATATAACAATATAATATAATATATTATAATATAGATAGGGAGAGAGAGATTTTTATATACAGATGTGTACTGTGACAAACAAGTACGCAGAGACTGAACTGTACACGCAGCACGCACGAAGGTTGTGAGACTCTGGCAGTGATAACCACACTGGTCTGCCTTCTGCCCGATAGGGCCCCTAACACCCCAAGCCCCAAACCTGAAACCCTGGACCCCAACAATAAATCCGCCAGACCATGGATAGTTCGTAGATGGGGCAAGGGAAATCGCAGCGAATGTGCAGGCGGAAGACAGGGTCAGATGATGCCCCCCCAGAGCTTCCCTGGTCAGGAAGAGGCCATTCTCGAGGAGACTTGTGCAACTCTGACCGCAGATAAGGGCCCCTCCTTTTTTTCCGCTCCCTGTGTGTTGACCAGATCCTGTTTCAAACTTAAACTTGCAGAGTCCTTGTTTTGGATTGTGGGGCGTATTCGAGAGTTGTTAACCCGTCTTTCGCTGACTCCTCTTGCCCTCCTTTCTGCACTGCCCCGCTCCAAACGGCACACGTGCCGAAACCCCTGGTCCCTTCACCCTCCCCTGATTCTTAAGCCAGGTCTCCGAGGCCAGCACGGAGGACGGAGGCACTGGCACAGGTGGGGCGGAGCGCCAGCAGAGTTTCGGGGTTTGCGGAGCTTGGGGCTTCGGGTTTCCTTTTGGAGTTTGCAGGGTTTGCAGGGTTTGCAGGGTTTGTAGGGTTTGTAGGGTTTGCAGGGCACTTCAGGGTTTGCGGGGTTTGGGGTCGGCTCTTCTCCCCTCCGAAGGCAGTGCGTCTGAGGAGCGGATGGAGGACGGCTATGTCTACTGGCGCATGGTCTTGGGTTTGCCTTCGTCGTATTCCCTTTCCAATTTCATTCGGTAGTATGAAGCGGTTTAGGGTTACGTGAAGGAGGTTTTCTGTAGCGAATTCGCACATTGATCAATGCAGATTCGGTTTCGTTCTGGGAGCGCCAGACATCACAAAAAGCCCCAGTATAGCTTCGGGCCTTTATAGTGGTAAATTAAATCCCCAAGAAAATCCTCTCGCCAGGACCACGTCTGGGGCTTGGAGCTGCTTCTCAGCGCACAGACGGCTGCTTTGAGCACTGCTACGCAGGACGAAATCAATGCGTCGGTGAGTGTGGCCCAGTGTGGCTTGTGTACATGTGTGTGTGTATATATATATATATAGGTATATATATATATATATGTCCTGTGCTTTAAGTGGTGTTGCCTCGCAGGACGCCGAGACCCGCCCCGTCTTCGTGCTGCCCGGGGATGCGGCGAAGTTCCCAATGAAGGCATCAGAACTACGGGGAGCGACTGCTACTTTTGCAGTTTGGTTCTGAGTGCAAGAGTGGCAGGCAATTTCCCTTCCAGAGGTTTACGGGATTTTCCAGCTCCATAGAAGTTGGACACGATCTCTGAAAGTCTGTAATCCCCGACTAAGTCCTTGAACGGCAGAAGCGCTGCCAGGTTTTGCCATCCGGTCATGCCAAGTCAGGGCTGCTCGGCTTACATTGAAATCAACAACAACATTCGGACATTTTTCTTGTGGTGCGGGTGCAGGTGGCGGTGCGGTTTGGCGGTTTTTGTCGCTGTCGCTGTTTGAGCGTTTTGCTCCTTGAGCTGGTGCTGGTGTGGTTCCCGGCTTCTGGTCAAGCGGGTGTGGTTGGCGTTGGGTCCTAGTCCTAGTCATGGTGTCGCAAAGACAAAACTCTCCTTTCTGCTTCGATCTCAGGAAGCCAGAGATCGTTGGAGGCTGTTGGCTCTCCATCTGAGCAGTTACAACCAGGGTCACCGCTGCCGGCGCTTCCTGCTTCAGTCGAGAGGCAGCACACCTAGTTTGTGTGAACCTGGCCCGTGTGTCTACGAGCCTCTCATGATTGCGAAGAGGCCCCTGCCTGCTTTTCGACTGAAGTAGTGCCACGGCTCCAAAATGACCCATAGGTTGGAAGCCCCGTAGTTGTGAATAAGTGGTGGTCCAGCTTGCTGTCGCTTGCTGGAGCACATTTCGTTTGAGGACGTAGAAGAAAACGAGCAGCCACTGCCTGCCACTCGTCGAGACGTGAAGGTATGGCAGATCGGCTCGCATCTCGGTCTGCGGGTAGCATCCCGAGCTAATCGGCACTTGAAGCTACTGGTAGAGGAATTATGGTATTTGCAAGTCTCAGCAGATTGCAAACCCTTGCCCGTGTGGGGAGGGAGAGGGAGAGAGAGGGAGCAGTCCTTGTCCCTAGCCCTGGCGAAAGAAAGAGAGAAGTGCCGCGGCCAGTGATGAGTTGGCTTTAGGTTTCCCGGGCTGACAAGGCCATGGCTTGTCAGCGAATACGGATGCCGCAGAAAGCGACAAAGTGGTACGAGCTTTCTGCACCTGTTCCATTTAAGCTGAACCAACTTCGGGCCAGCTCGGGGTTCAGCAAATTTTTGTATCCTCCTTGCAAGGTGCGGTGAAGTGCCTCGCATTTGCTTCCTTGGAGTGACAGCCGGGATCATGATAAGCTCCTTCTCTTGCTTAGAGGCTTAGGCCCCCTGTGTTCCTGTAGTCAGGCTCAGTTCCATCCGCGAGGGGAGGGAGGTGCGTGACCCGGCAGGACTTCGGAGCGCATGAGTCTGAGGATGACCCGAGGAGGAGTCATCTCAAAGGTATTTCAAGGTTCTAACTACGTCCCCCGGGAGCTCTCAGAGGATCTCAATACGTTAGGTCTTGGGACGCTGAGCCCACAGGCCCCATCGCTCTAGCGAGCCCTATAAGAGTCGGCCCTTAGGCCCTCAAAACTCGGTTACTCCCCCTAAAGCTTTCAAAGGAGCTCGGCTCGGCTTCTCTTACAGGGTCCGATGAGAGCGCCCCGTCCTGGGGATACTTTGGAGACGGTGTGCGATAACAGAGCTTTCTTCGAGAAAGGGCGATGTTTCGTGAGACCAGAAGAGTGGTTTCAATCTTATAGATGCACATACTGGCAGAGGGACGCATGTGTATAGGATATCTGCAGGCGGGTAATTGGGTAGGTCGGGGCACAAGTGTGCGAAGACATCTATGTGAGTGTAGAGATGCAAATGTGGATGTAGCTCTCTGCACCCAGTTCTGCATCTTGCGCTGGAGTTATGGGAGGATTACGTATTTTGTAGCATCGCGGCTTGGTGGTTGTAGGGTAGTACAACGGCAGAGGGCATGGGTTGTGACGGCTCCTGAGTTCGGTTGTAGGGTTTTGGGGGTTTTTGTACAGAAGCTTGTTAGGAAGGACCCCTTAACGAAGAAGCGAATGGCCAGTGCAGGCAAGGAGAGCAGAAGCTCTGCCGAAAGAGCTGTGGCCCTTTGGAGGATGCCACATCCTGCTCTCCTTTTTCGTAGTCGCCGAGTTTGGTTGCAGGTGTTCCAGCGTCCGGATTTTCACAGATTCTTGACCCTTGGGCTGAGGAGATTTCCGTTTCTGAATCCAGAGACTGGCTGCACCAGATCCAGTTCGTAAGTTGCACGGAATATGAATCATGCTTCAAAGAGAAGGCAAAGTTGCAAGGAATTCGATCCCAAACATTTTGTCACGGAGGCGCCCGGGAGCCAAGGTCTTTGCACAGAATCCCCCAGAATGCTCACAGCAAGTCTTAAGATGCGAAGAGCTTCACATGATTGCAGGGAGGCCGCGACTCACAGTGGCCAGTTTTGCTCCGTGCGGACAAAGCGCCCCCGAACACCTCGTTTATCCCAATGCCCCGATAGGCACCCGGTTACAAACGGGGCGCCGAAGCTGGGGAAAATTGGAATGAGGCAGACCCAGACCCGTCTAGTCACTTTGAAATCCCGAGCACGCAGAAAAGCAGGATGCTCTCTGCTGTTATCTGCTGTACCAGGTACCCTACTCGTACGTACACTGTAAGGACACGATCCCGAAAACCGCGATCTACCAGATTCCATAGTGTAGATCCTGTAATACAACAGCCGCACCAAAGTCCCCCGTTTGCCTTTTTGGGCTCCTTTCGAAAGAGGCTGCCTCTGGGTGTCCTATCGTTCCGCTTCTTTTCCAGTTCCGGAGCCATGGCGCTGGCCCGGAAGCCCAGCGAAGCCCAGCGAAGCCCAGCGAAGCCCAGCGAAGACTCAGAGAGGAGCAGCGAGTTTCTGTAGGACAGGATCTTTGAGACTCTTAGACTCTTAGAGTTTGGATTCTAGGACCAGATAAACTATCGAAGTTAGTTAGAAAAGCACTTTCCAGCCCAGCCACCCAAACTTAAAGTCTCTCAGGCAGCCTTCATCAATAGCCCCACGGGGCCGATGACCACGCACTTCTGGGGGCCCATCGCCAACTGGGGCCTGGCGGCCTCGGGGATGCGAGCCCACCACGGGTAATAAAGACCTGTTCTTTTTTCAAGCGGTTCTTTACTGAAAGCGCTCTCTTTAAGCTTGTTGAAAGCGCTCTTAGAGCGGGGATGTTGTCTTTGGGGTTTGCAGGGGTTTTTGGATTTGTTTTGCGGCCGTGAGGATCCGTTGACAGGGAGAGGGGTGGTCGGGGTGGTCGAGTGTCATCATGTTCCGTTGCCCCTCGTGCTAGCCGGCGGTTGAGCCAGCCTCATCAGGTACGACGCAGCTTTGAAGGGTCCGGAGATTATCAACGAGCGCATGTCCGCGACGCAGGCCGGAGCGCGCGCTTTCGCAGGCCGAGCTGAAGAGCGGGCCATTCTCGCCGACAGATCCTGTACAGCGGGCTCTTCGTTCGCTTTGCATGGGCCGTGCAACCACGGAACTACATCCTGGCCTCCTGCTTGGGCCCCAGGTAAAGTGTACGTGGCTTGAAAGGCATTAGAGGCGCTTGGAGGTCATACGGCCAACGTCCTGGCACAGGGCAACCAGCTGCGACGGTGCAGAGCTCAGCTCTTCTTCAGAAAGTCTTATGAGATTGCCAAAAAAGAGTCACACAATTTGTGGATTCTGCGCAGGTGGGGAGAGTACAAGATTCAAACAGAACCCGAGACAGGCCCAAGCACGGTGCGTGGTCGGCCCAGGCTGCATTGCAGCATTGCGTCCTGCGCGGGGAGAAAAGCCGAGGCAACGCGAGCATCATGGCGGCAGGAGCAGCCGCAGGAGTGGACCTTTGTCGCTTTTCGAGAAGAGCTGAAGTCGGTCTGAAATCGAGCGCAGGCATAGCCGCCATGGTCGTCGCTAGCACGTGAGGACCTCAGTGGGCCCAGCGGGCAATTTGTATGTTGCAGGGCCTTGCATGGCTCATGGCACAGCCGAGGCCTGTCCAAAACAGCCTGAAGGGGTGCGCCCTCCGCAGTCTTGAAAGAAGTCTTTCAGCCTAGGTGAGGCCTTCCGAGAGCCAGCGATGTACTTGTTTTGGAAAGCATGCTGTGTCCGACAGTATACGACGTATACGAGTCTTGTGCAGTCAAAGAGCGACAGCCGGAAACTCACACGTGTGAAGGGGCAGTGGCTTCCTTGCACGTATGGCTACCCATCCAGCAACTTGGATGCGCTAGTATGGTGACGCAGCGAACAATACATAACTCCTGCACGTCATCAGAACCAGGCAGGCCCCTTCTACATCCACTTCTGGGCCTGTGCCTGAGGGGTCTTGCTGCGTGATGCTTTGCCTGATGGCAGTAGAGGCTCCCAATTTCAAATGGGCCCTCTCCATTAACAACCTCATGGACCGGCACTTAGATCTCGAGCCGAGCTGCTCAATGTCTGCTTGTAAATCGGCTTCCTTTGCTTGGCTTCTCGGCTTCACCAGGATTACGACCGTCCCACAGACAAGATCAGCCTCTCCATGTCTGCAACTCAGGAAAGCAAACGATACGTAGCGGTGGCCCAGTGCACGTACGAATATGTTTCTATGCAAAGGTGTGTACAGAAGCATACGTACACGGATACATTATATGTGTATGTGTATGTGTATGCACACGCGTGTTTTTTCGCATTATGTTCTACAAGTACATACTTGTCTGCATTTCTCTGCATACACACATGTATACATACGCATAGAGAGATAGCCCGAACGGTCCGGGGTAGGATTCTGGATCCTTCAACGGGGCCCAGCCTCACCGCGAGGACCAGCGCCCTGACCCTGACGGGTCTGATCTTCATGCGCTGGTCCTTCGTTCGGGCCGCAGCTATCGCGGCTGTTCAACCCAGGTTCTCGCCAGTCTCCAGGCATGGGGCGTCTCAAGGTCATATGGTCTGTGTATGTACATGTGTATACATATATATATATATATTTTAGGGTTTAGGGTGTTTGGGTTTAGCGTTTAGGGTTCCCTAAACCCTAAACCCTAAACCTAAACCCTAAACCCTAAACCCTAAACCCGAAAAACAAAAAATATATATATATATATATCTACATAGAGAGATGCACTATATGACTTCCTGCATCTGCATGTGCACATATACAGAGAGCTGTCGGTTTAGGATTCCACGATTTAGGTCGACGTATGTGAGAATGCCCTATCCACCTCGACATAAGGTGATTACACCGGTGAATTACAGCCTCTTTGCCGCGCGCCCAGTTGAAAGAGCCCGGACACAAGTGACGCTTGACATCGACACAGCAGAAGAAAGGCGTTGACACTGAGCTTTTCGCCTGTTGCCATGGCGGAAGGCTGTGAACTGTGCCTTGTCGTCGTCCTCTGGATATTTGCTGGCAAGGAAGGTGAAGGCGCCTTGCGACAGTCATGTCATGCAGCCTTGCCTATGGCCCTACTCTAGTCTCCGTTGTAGCTGCTTTTTTGGGTTACCTGATAAGATCCCGAAGAAAGTATTGGTGAAGCCTAAAAGCAGCTACAACGGAGACTATAGGTACCTTGCCTTTGCTCAGGCAGACTACTTCGACAAGTAGTGGACCTGATCTCTGCTGGCAGACGTGTACACAGAAGCTGCGAAGAAGTAGCCTCGGGAGGTTTCCCAACGAAGGCCCCCATTGAAAAGTGGCCGAGCTCAAGCGCTGGGCCTCCCTTCCTTGGGGGGACGAATGGGAACCTTCCCCTGAAAGAAGCCCCTGGGCCCTGATGAAGAAACACGAATTACATGCCGAAAGGCTTCGGCATCCCCAAAGTCTACTCGGATCCCTTTCCGGGACACCCCCCATGTAGGCCCTAAGAGGCTGCTTCATCGGGTCCCTACACATTGACTCTTTTCAATGTCTGGCTGTCCAGTTTGTCAAGGAGTGCATGAAGAAGACGTGTGCTGCCACGATCGCTTGCGAGGTTTCCACCAGAAAATGCGCCGAGTTCAGGGCTGCAAAGTAAGCAGGTAAACGGAGCTCCAGCGTGATGCAGTTGTCGCAGCGCGCAGTTGGATGCGAACATGTTTCATTGTAACCGTCTGTCTTCCCGGGAACATCACTCAGCTCTGACGACGAACGTGGGGAAGACAACGATAGCGATGACAGTGGCGATCACGATGAGGCAGAGGACGCGGAGGAGGTTGATGGTCACGTGATGGTGACCTCGACTGTCGTGCTTCAAACATGAGCTTGCTGCACGAAGCTGCCATTGCTTGCACCTTTCGTTTCCTCACGGCAGCCCCGAGTCAACGCAGTCTGTAGAGCTTGGCAATGGAAGGGCTTCTTCCTTGAAGCGCCTGCCTTGCAGCCCCCGAAGGCATCACCGGGGCCGTCCTCAGTGTTTGTTTCGTTCCTGCCAGAGGCTCCCCGTGTCTTGTTGACAGGGAGACAGAAGATGCAGAGCCCCTGTTTCGCCTTGCCGCTCGCGGACCGTGAGGGGGCTTCATCTTTTTTTGGAAGACCAAATTTCTGAGGCACACGATAGGTTTTCCGCAAATTTCAGCGGTCTCAGAAATTCATAGACTCTGCGGACTATGGGAGCTCTTCTCACGAGCATGACAGCTGTGTGGTGACGGATCTCGCTCAACGGCTGCAGCGCGACTCGGCCCGTCGCATGACCGTAGCCTGACATGTGCAAGTCTCCCGCGTCCACCAGCCGTCGCGAGTGTAAGTCGCGACATCTCGCAGATTCTGCCAGGAGCCAGGCCGGCTCCGTCTTCTCTTGACTGACAACCTGCCACGCAAAGACGCAAGCAGCCTGGGCCACTGGTCCCAACAACGAAAAAGGTGGGGCATGATTGGGCCTCGCTCGCTTTTTTGACCCGGCCCTTGCCCGGGTCATCTTACGTCAGCTTCCGGCCAAGACCGTCATAAACCGTATCGCCAGGGTATCCTTCCACAGGTCTTCTCTGATCGCTAGGTCGGCCCCTGCTGGCCTTGCGCCCCTGACGGAAAGGGCGCCGCCGCCCGAAATCACGTCGTTATATATATATATATATATATCTGTGTGTGTGTGTGTGTATAGAGACAGAGAGAAAGAAGGGGGGTTATTGTCGCATGATTCTCACCACTCTTGTGCAGTAGTCATCAGAGACCCCAAAGCCAACCAATCAAACAGGGGGTGGTTGGGCGGGCCAATGGCCTGAGGGTCGAGCGATCGACCCCTAAGCCCTGCAGAAAGAGAGAGAGAGAGAGAGAGACGCTGCAACTTAAAGAATACTATTATTCGCATCGCCTATATTTCCAATTCTTGTCACGGTCGAGCCAACAGCCACTGACTCGTTGGGCTTGCCACGCTTGAGTGTTTACATAAGGTGTTGAGACCGTGGGAAGTGCGAGCCAGTCACCCGTTTTCGGATTTTTGGGAACCGGCAACAGCCGCGTTGAAGCCTCTCTATATTTGGTACAGGCCTCGCACTGATGGCTTTCCGTAGTTTTTCGTGCAACGGAACCCTGTCTGCGGCCGGAAACAAAAGGCTAAGAAAAACAAAAAGACACGCCCGCACTCGTCGCCTGTCAACGCTGCTGTGGACGCCCCGCATCAATTGCAAAAAAGTGCTTTAGGGAAAAAGACAAACCGGTCACGGCCATCAATCGCGATGTGCTTGACGAAGAAATGCCGCATTCCGGTAACAGTGACACCAGAGAAGCCCAGCAGCGCAATGGGATCGCAATGCTTTTCACTCGAAAACCTTTGCCCAACAAAGCAAGCGCTAGGACCAAACCTGGGACGATCTGCAAGCTTCCGCTCCGGGTTCCGCGCATGGGGCCTCGCGGCAGGACATGCTACCCGTCATCAGCGTGCGAGCACTTGCAGCTGCAGCAAGACTCCGTCAAGCTTTACGAGGTGAAGCCGCGCTCCCCCGCTGCCGTCGCAGGCGCTGCGCAAACGCGCCCGCGCCAGGACGGCCACGATGTGCCCCGATTGGGATGCCCAGCCGCGAGCCCGCTCCCTCCCAGCGCTCGTCGCCCGGGCGCGGACTCCAGGCCCCACTTGGTTCTGGCCCTAAGTCGTTGCGCGCCGCCAAAAGTCGTAGCAATCCCGCGTCACCCTGCGGAAACGTATTACCAACCCATATAATCCACCACTGTGATAACATCTTGCATGCTTGTTTGTGCAACGTCACACTGGGGTATCGTATTTTCGTGTTAGCCCATCGTTATTGGGAATCGAGCGTCTACGTGGGGACTGGCTGCTTTTGATGTGTTGTGCTGATCTGTGACTCAAGTGAGAGTGGTTGACTCACTGACGTGTTTTTCGAGCTAGTGCTGGCAAAACCGGGCGTCTACATAGAGAATGGCTGGTTTTGATGTGCTGCTAGGCCACTGATGTGTCTCTTCTGCGGGTGCTTGCGAAATCGGGCGTCTGCATGAGGAGTCGTAATCCACTATTGTGATAACATCTTGCATGCTCGTCTATGCAGCGTCACCTCGCGGAAGCGTGTTGCCAACCCATGTAATCCACTACTGGGTCCAAGGGTTAAGTCGCATGCTGCCCCTGCAGTTGTCTCGAGTGGGTGCTTGTGGAATCGAGCGTCTAGAGGGGGAATGGCTGGTTTTGATGTGATGTGCTGTCGAGCGTCTAGATGGGGAATGTGGCAGGTTGTGATGTGCGGTCATGCCACTGATGTGCTGCCTAAATTTGCGAAGACGTGCAAATTCACAGGGATGGGTAATTATGTAGCCTCAAATCACACCCGAGGACCATTTACTGATCTACGACCTGGTATCGTTCATTCTGACATAAATCTTAAGAGTCGGCTATGAAAATGGCCGCAGACACCCAAGAGGGTACCAGTTACATACGAGAAAGCCGGGCGTCACCTTTTTAGGCTACCAACTGCTGCAGCCGCTGACTGATGTATGTCTGCCGGGCACGCTTGTGAAATCAAGCGTCTACATGGGGAATGACTGGCTTGGACGTGCTGTGATGCCATTGATGTGTGTCTTGTATACGCGCTTGTGAATCAAGTGTCTACCTGGGGGTTGCTGTAGTCTGTGCATATTCCCAGTGCAGTCGCATCATTTCCATCGAATCGCAGAACTTTCCTGCTGTTGCGATGCCATGTCAAATCGCGCGTCACACTGGGGATTGGCCACTTGTGCTGTGACTTTTGGGCATGTGCTGCGATTGTCGCCGGTTCGAGCGTCACCTGCCGCGACATTGGGCGACCACTAGTAGCTGCATAAAGGTTGGCAGCCGAGCATGCGATGAGCGCCCGTTGGAGAAACGGTTTTTTGAACTCCCACGCGTCCCGTGAGCTGCTGCTCTCGCAAGCAGGACGTCCAACGAATCGCCATAAGACGGTCTCCGCAAACTTCGACGAGCAGCGCTCCGTGCTCGACCTGAACATACGGTCAGGGCATGTCAGGGCACTTGTTTTGTCAAGAGCAAAAGTCTTAGCACAATGTAACGGTCTGCAAGTTGACAATGGACAACATCTCGGCGAACTCTCCGCCGCCGGCCGCTCACTCACCGCCGAGCTTCTGGCCGCAGGCGACGAGGCCACCCTCGCTGAGCAGAAGTGTTTACTTTTTTTTTTGGCGCATGCCCCATGTTGCTGTGTTGCCTGCGAGGGGCACGCCGTGGCTCCGCGGCGGGGCACTTTCGTGGCATGTCTGTGTCTCTGTGTCTGAGGCCAAGATAAACATAGCGCGACGGGGGATGAGCAGTGGAATGTGGTAACGATATGTGTACGAAGGCAGGAAACTTCGAGTTTTTCGCAGCATGTCGGTGTCTGAGGCGCCAAGGAAAAAAAAGAAAAGCCTAGCGAGGGTACCGAGCAGCGCGATGCCGCGGTATGCTGCCCCGATGTATGCAGCATGCAAGGCGCACACAGCGCAGCGCCATTGAAAGCCCCTATATACGGCGTCAACGGAAAGCACGCTGCTGCGTGAGTTGCACGCCGTGGCGAGTAGCTTGAACAGTGCTTCGGTGCTAGCGCAAGTGCAGGCCGAACTGGACGAGCATGCATGCTGCCTGAGAGGCCTCGCGTACCAGGTGCGAGAAACAGGTGGCAGAGCATCGCTTAAACATACAAGGTGGCCTCACGATAAATCAAGTTCAAGCTCTCCAAACGTTTTCACCAAATCTACCGGAAGCTAGGGCAAGCTAGGACAAACCAAAAGAAGCTAAAAGGACTAGTCCAGCCGTCCCGCCGCCGCGTGGTCCACGCCCCGCTAGCGGGCGGCGTGCTTACGCCGTAGCCGTAGGTTGCCGGTAGCTAGCTGTCTGTAGCCCTAGCGACCTG
>CAJNDV010011126.1:3619-37673 GCA_905221635.1 Symbiodinium sp. CCMP2456
GAAGGGTGTTGATGCCATTGGCCCTTTGTACGGTCTGCCGATCCCAATGAAGGGTACTGCAGCTGTTGTTGACTTTCCATCGGGCGGTGGGGTCGGCATATTGAGCAGCTACACCCCGGTCAAAAACAGCGCGCTGACAGATATGATCTACAGTCGCAATGGCATCATATTCGGTACCACCAACGTGCCGGAGTTTGCGTGCTCTCCGAACACGGCGAACCGGGCGAGTGGCCAGTGCCGAAATCCCTATAACCACGCTTTCTCTCCTGGCGGTAGCTCGGGTGGAGCCGGGTCAGCAGTAAGCATGCACATGTGCCCTGTCGCTGTGAGCGAGGACACTGGTGGCTCCACGAGGGTCCCAGCCTTGTTTAACGGCCTCTTCGGCTTCGACCCCGCTCGCAACCATTACCCCAACGAGGGGAATTGCGGTATGACATTTACGAATGATCAAATTGGAGTGCTGGGACGCAGCATGGCAGATCTCCTTTTCTACGATCGGGCACTGATGCAAGACCGCCACGACGCTGCGGAGGTCCATGCCACCGCCGCAAAGCAGGCCGCACAGCGGGACTTGCATGGCATCCGGGTTGCCTGCCCTCAGTGGCCGTGGGTGAAGGGCAAGAGCCGGCAGCTAGACGGAATAATGCGTAAGGCCTACGATGCGGTCAGGGCGGCTTTGAAACCGCTGACTCTCAAGGACACAGGATGGCCCCTGGCAGATTCTGAGCAGGGAGTGCTGTCGCTGGCAACCGACGAGAAGGCTCCCCAATCGCTGTTTTTAACCTTTCCTGGCCAAATTGCCCAGTTCGTCTACGACTACCTGGATGCGCCTGTCAGCCTCAAAGAGATTTGCGCAGACACGATCCCCTTTGGTGCACACAAACCCACCAAGTTTTATGAAGACATGCCATGCAAAAGCGAGACGGATTATCGCTATGCAATCGGGCCCTTCGTCAAGGACGAGGTCGAGCGATACAATTCTCTTTTCGACGCCGAGGACTTGGATTTCATTCTGGTTCCTGCAGCCTACAATGCAACTCCCGATTTAGCGCAGGCCTTGACTGGCACCATGCCAGCCATAGATGCGGAAGGTCAGCCGGCTCTATCGGACATGCGGCAAAGCGTCCATCCTATAAACGAAATCTTGAAGCATATCCACATTCCAAAGCTGGCTGTGCCCACCGGCTTAAGTTCGGATGGCCGACCTACAGGGATTCAGCTCTGGGGGAGGGCTGTTGCTTACGAGGACATGTTCCAGGACAAGGTTTCCTCCAGGCACAACATCACCTTTCTCCATTTGGCAGCTCGTGTGGTCGAGCTCATCCATGCCGACGCCGACCTGCGCCGGGTCACGCCGACGATGGCCCGGGACTGTTTTACCTGACTTCAGAATCCACATAGCATCCACATAGCATTACGTTTGGGGGATGTTGGTGCTTGAAGTTGAAGCATGGGGTATTGGTATTGGTGTTTCACGGCTGTAAGATTTGGGATACTTGTTGATATGACTTCGGGGCTGGCGGTTGCATGAATCCAGAAGTCTGGCTTTTTGACTTTTCGCGAAACCCTAAATCACCTCTCCCTCATGATGCGGTATGAACCATGTACAGAAACAGTCTGCGCGGCTCTTGGTTTGATTTCTGGCGACTTCCAAAGTCATTTCCGAGAACCTCCCAAGGAACCTGGAGCTGTGTAGAATAGCATCCGAACCATTTTGCTACGCCTATCGAATCAAGACTCAAGCAGTCTGAATGGCAGTGTTTCTTGCCAGGCCGTGAAGTCTGTTTTGGGCTCCTGCAGACACCACGGCGGTGATCTCAAACGTTTACCCTAGTGGGTACCGTTCCGCCAAGGCACCCAAGCACTGCAACACACAATTGCAATGAAAAACGACGAACGCCACTGAACCTGAAAGCCCAACCCTCGAGCGCCAATCCAAAAACACCTCCTAGGTCTACCTAGACGTTTTCCCGGGCATGTGGCACGGCTTCCAGCAGTATCTCGAAGGCACGGCATTCATGTTGTGATTTCGGGATCACAGGGAATACAATGGGGTTCGGGCACTAATGGGAAAGTCTTATGACTGAGGGTCTGGAGTCTGGGGTGGCCAGTTCGTGTCTATGAGCGCTCGGTTGTCGCGGTCCTTGGAGTCAAGGAGCCTCTGGGAGTGTTCGGCGGTTTCGGAGCGCAGAGCGGAGACAGGAACCCCAAGGAGCAATCGGAGCGCTTTCTTTTCCCCGACCTACTAGTACCGCTTAGTGACGTGAACTGGCCTTCTTGTGGCCATAGCAAGGACTGCTTAAACGATGCCCTGATGTGTTAGAGGAACGGCTCGCGCTTGCATTTTCGGTATCTCGGGTTTGGATTTCGCCTGGCTTTGGCACCAGTGTCTTCAAAAATGGAGCAGAATCGCACATGAGCTCTGGAGCTGTCAACCCCCAACCCATAGAAGCTAGACCCAACTGTGCCTTAGTTATGTGTTCTGCACCTTCAGCAAACTTAGGCTGAACATGTCGTTTCAGAGCTTCCGCTCCCGACAGAGGTAGCCACCAACCCTAGCCCTTTCGGCCTTTCGGTGGAAGGCTGTGGCTCGGGTGGCGAGCTGTGGCAGGCAAGCACAGCATTGAGGCAACTACGGGCAGAGCCTGGGTGTGTACTTTCGTGATTGCCACTGCTGCTGTTGCTGCAACTCGTGTTTGCATGTGTTGAAGCATAGGGCTTGGGCTTCAGGAACTACATCACGGAAGCAATAACGTGAAGATTGGTACCAATCTTCTTCTTGCCAGCAATACTTCGGGTGTGCATGTGACGACCATCAACAAGTTTGTCTCGCTTCACTTGGCTTCGCAGCCTCAGTACTTCAGTAGATCTATCGTGCATGTGATTTCTTGTTGCAGTTAGCTCGATGTTTCAAGATGCGCTCCCGGAGCTCTTGCAGGGTGTTTTGCCACGGTTTTGTGGGGACTATGGCATGATTATGGGCTTCGGGTTGGCATTTTTGGCTTCCCGTGCTCATTGCGATTACTGAGGCTTTGGGTTAGCTTCGCCCGCAGCTTTATTGATGAAACATCCAGAAGCCCACTTGGACCCTCCACCCTGAAGCCGAAATCGCAGAAGGACGAAAGCCGGCACCCTTGTCCCTTGCTTCCCAGTGGCCTAGGTAAACCCTGAAACGCGAATGCCTGATCCCTAAACCAACCTGCTCAACCCTTCGCGACTGGCCAGCCATGCGGCTGACTTCGTTGTGCAAATCACGAAGTATCTGCGCAACAGCCCGCTGCTCAGAACTGGTACGAGAAGAACCGACCTGACCAAGGGTCCAGAAGAAGCTCCATTAAGGGCTCAGACTAGGGGCTTGTAGGTCAACAGCGGCAGCGGCCAAACTCGGTAGGGGGCAGGGTTGTGCACACATTTTCTCCAGGCTTGCATAAGCTCTGCGGCAAGAAGGTGTCTTGCCATACATCTCAGTAAGGTACCCTAGGCTCCTAGAGGCACCAAAGTGCCTGAGCGTCGAAAAGAGGCTTGCAAAGCAACGCTTTAGAATTTACCTTTTAGGGGTGTTTCGGGCTCATGTTGGTTATGAAGGTCACAATCCAGAGAGAGCGAAGACACTTTCTTCGCTATGCCGTTATGAACATGATGTTCATTCGGGAACTTATCTGCGAGACTCTGGGCCCACTCAAAGCCCAAAACCTTTGAATGTACACCCAGACCCTGTGGGAGTTTAGGTATGCAGGTTAGGCGTATTTAGGCGTTAGAGTCAGAGCCAGGCCCGTGTAGGCATTAGGTGCCACGGTTGAAGTTGAGTGTCGAGGCCGGGACGAAGAGTTTCGAGGGGAGTAGACTCCCATAGTGGCCATAGTGCCCTTGGTACAGGTTGAGGAAACCTTAAGAGACTGGTTGCTGTTGTGTGCTTTGCAGCTGGGGTCGTGCTCAACCTTGACACCCTAACTGCTCCGGCCCTGGATCGGCGCATGAACACGTACATCAAGCCTTGCTGCCGAATTAGGGGTTCGGGTTGTTGCGTTAAGAGTTGCACCGCAACCTTGAAGCTGAAGCTCTGCATGGCAGTGCGTGAGAGGATGAGCCTGCCGCAGCGTTTTAAAGAAAGCCTCAAGCTCCACAGCACCTGAGATCCACGCATGCGAGTTGGAGAGGCAAAATCTGGCATGACTATGAACTCGCGAGAGATGCAGAGCCAACTGCAGCGGCTCACGAGTATAAGGATAAGCTGTTGAGATTTGGGTTCTTGGCTCTTGGTGGATGGAGGGCCCTCCAGGGTTCAGCTGCAGGCGTAGATATGCCCTCAGAGTAGGCGAAGTCTGTGCAACTGCAGCTAGCGCCACTGCCGGTTTAGCCAGTTGCCATCGTCTTGCCCGGGCATGGCAGGCGGTGTTGACCAGGACTTCATGTCATCTTTGCCTACGACTAAACTGAAGAGCCCAAACCGCACTCCTGAGCCTTGGACCTTGGAGTGCTTCGGATTTCCTGTTCTCGGGAACGACGCAGCCGTGCCTTGGATTGTTCATGATTTTACCCCAAACGCTTGGGCTCTAGTCCCTAAAGCCAAAACACTTGCAAAAAGCCTCACACTTGCCACGGAGAGCATTTCAACTCCTTTACTACTGATGATGTGGAATTTTGTCATCAGCAATCGGTGCATTAATGGCTTCGTGCTCTTTGGTGAAAATGGAATATCAAGCCAGCCCACAGACCTTGATCAGTATGGGCTAGACCCGAGATCTTAAATCCCCTTACAGTGTACACTAAAGCAGCTGTCAAGCCCTGTAAACCTTAACCCCTCTGACAGATCGGAAAATAGTTGCTGCTTCAGAAAAAGCAACCCTAGCCGAAAAGGTGATCCCAAACTATAACCTCTGAGCAACGGTGGATCCTGGACCACCCCCTGGAACATGACCGCCAGGAGAATCGCCCCCGGCCAGGGATCTATGTGGGGAGGACGGCAGACTCAATTTGGAGGTTTCTCAGAGCTAGGGGTACTGTATATTTGTGGTCTTTACAGGAAAGCATGCTCTTATGTAGGATTTACATGTGGGGTCGCCCATTCTCAGACACTCCCATTTGATAAGGTTTACCGAGTATCCTCGCAGGGCATATAGCAGAGGGTAGTTGGGGGGTCGACGTAGGGTTTAGCGTTTCAAGGTTGAAGATTCGGAGATTTTCGGGTGACGGGAGGTCTGGGATTGTGTCGTAGGGCTTGGGGCTTCGGACTCAGGCTTTGGGCTTACGTCCTTCAGACCCTGAAAGTTGTCAGTGCATGTCAAGCCTGCGTCACGCTTTGTGTACGGCTTGCGAGGGTTGGACGGTGCGCGCAGCATTCAGATGGCAAAACCAGATGACACACATGGCACAAATACATGTAACGACATGAACGCCGCCGAAGCCAACGAATTTTGTTGTCTGGTCACTGGAACCTGCGAGTTGCATCGTGGCATGAACTGGCCGAGTACGCCTTGATGTCCAGGCCCTTTGTTCTAGTCACGATACTAGAGGCGAGGGCTTACCCTGACTTGGGTAGAGTTGGAGTTACAAGACGGTACGAAGATGCCAACTTGTTCAACTGGTATTCCGGGTATGTAGCCCTATAACAGCAGGTAAGGACCACTACCGGAACAATTCCTAGCTTGCTGGAGCTTCGCAGATTGACCTGAACCCTACATCTAAAACCATGCCCAAGGCCTTTAGATGGCCGGGGTCTGTAGGGATGCGACAGAGGTTTGACAGAGGTTTCGTGCTGGAGGTGGGGGGCTAAGCGTTAGAGCTTAACGTTTTGGTTTTGCACTTCAGGGTTGAAGGTCTGTGGGCACGAAGCAAACCCAGATGCACGCCTCAACCTGTTTCTCGAGCCCCCCCAAGCCCAAATCCTGCGGGCACTTAAATTCAAGCCCGAAGCCTTTTAATTTTAAATCCTTGAGCCGTAAGCCGTTCCACCGATAAGCCAGATGTTCTAAACCCTAAGCGTGTCTGCCTAACCCTTAACTTCCCAACCCACAATATCAAAAGTCCAAGCCCAGGAAGGCGGATCACTCTTGCCCCGGAGACCATGTATCTCGGTTTCTCGTTGGGGTTGGGGTTTGGGGGTTTCCACGGCTTGGAGTTGAGGGCTTTGACTTACGGTGGGTTGAGGGGGTTCGTGGACCAGGGAATTGGCTTGAGGGTTCAAGGTGGCCAAGGAAGAGTGGTCACCATAAGTCTTTGGTGATGGCTGAGAGCACAAACATGACTGATTGCAATGACACGTATACTCGTCCTCATCCTCAACATAGTCACGTTCATCACCGCCAGACAGCACAATGTGATTGTCAGTATGCGCATGGCCGGCTGCTCATATCCCATGATTGCTAGTACTGAGGCATATAGCAGGGTAAATAACAGATTCAGGGTCTGCAGGAAAGAAGATTGCAAGTCTCTTTCTTACCGAATCCTAAACCCACACGCCTAGATCCGCACCCTAAGATGCACGGGGGTTTCCACCCGGACGCTTGGACACCTAATTGAGAGGGATCCGCGCACCCCTACAGCAGATCCCTCAAATTTTGATGCCGAGCTTTTGAATTGCCAGCAAAGCTGCAAGCGCTAATTGAGCTCCAAGAGGTGAACGTGAGGGTCATTCCTTCAACTATGATGTTCAGGGCGTTAGGAGTGTAGGGTTCAGATTTGTTTCAGCTTGCGCTCACACCCTGCACGTAAACCTCCGCTTGTCGTCTGGTGTTTCAAAGAACCACAATCCTAAAACCATCAGGCCCCCGAATAGAACCCGTATAGATCCGTTTTGGACCCTACATAGAACCCTGCGTTTTCTTGAGAAACTTCCGGCAACGCAAGACACGTCAGATGAACACCCAAACCGCAGCCCTAAACCGAACCCCCCAGACCCTAAGCCCCAAAGCCGAGCCTAGACAGAACCCTACTTGTGCCTAGGTGACGTGGGAGATCGTTCTGATGGTGGACGGCGCCTGCAGCATCGAGTGCAGGCTGGACTGGGATGTCGTAGGGTGGATCCTGTGTCTGATTGATTGGTAGGGGCCTTGTGGTAAGATCCTTCTGATCAGGACTGCCACATAGGGACCGCGAATGTTCTGAAACACCACAGCAGGCTGAGGGGAGCTAGTAAGTACGAGAGCTCTTACTTGCTCACCACTCGCACCGCGCGCAGTCCCAGGTATGGACCGTTGAATTGAAGGGATAGCCCTGCCGTTTAGGCCTAGGGCCTACAGTAGATGTTAAGGTTTTAGGTCGGTTCGGGGATAGCCTCCAGATTGATGGCAAACTTTCCGGCTTGCCGTCGGTAAGTTCTAAAAAAGGAGCTTGGGGTTTTTTCGTCATTACATCTTGTTCTCTTCAAGCAGACACTTCGAGAATCTTTTTGACGTTATCTGATTCAGAAGAACGGCTGCAGTATAACAAACATCAACACATCGAAAAGAGTCCTTTTAAACGGAGAGCACCTGGCAGACGAAACACCTTTGCTAAACCCGCAAACCTGAGTTGGGAAGCCTTGCAGGATGCATCACGAAAGCGAAGCTTGAAACTCTTGACCTCTCTGCCAAACCGTATCCTGCACCCTGGACATTCGGAACCATGAGCCACATCCCGTAAACCACCGGACATACAAAGCCAAAACATCGAAGCCCAATCATATAGTATAGTTATGTCCTGAACCTGTAACTCTTAAGGTTTAGGCTTCCGGTTAGGATTGAACAAGTATGAACACGTTCAGGTCCGAGCTTTCGCCCTCCAAGGGAGGAACCCAGGCCAAGCGCCACATGTGCAAGTGCCAGGGTAAATATAGGGTTTGCGATGTACAGCTGGCAGAGTTTAAGGAGTTTCGAGTGAAGGCCCCAAGTTTGGTTTTGGGGCTTCAGCTGTGGAAGAAGCTGATGCTGGTCTGATCATCCCACCACAGGTAGCAACAGCCAAAGAAGAGAAATGAAGAGACAATGTGAATCTAGCTTTTGTAAAGGGCGTTTTGCACAGGTGTACATGGTAAACCTTGCATAGGTTTAGCAGGACAAAAGCACATGAACTGCTGCCTTTTGGAGCCGATCCCCCATGAGGCTTGGCATGTGGAAGGCACCTGGGAGTGGGTGGAGGACACGGCTTACCCGACTACCATGCATCCCACCCACTAAACCTTGAGCACATGCCTGAACCCGCTCTTGGAGCCCATATATCGGAACTCCCAATAGAGCTCAGCCGGAAACGTGGTGATCCTATCTAGACCTGACCTTTCCCTTTGCACGCTATAGACACTAGACCTTATTAATTGGTTTTGACTTTAAAGCCCAAGAACTTGTCCCTTCAGAATCGAAGTTGGAAGGGACCCTTCCTCACGCTTAAAAGACGCCGAGCCAGGCGGGCCTGGGCCACCCTCATACACAGACAGGGTCGGATGCCCAAGGCCTCTAACCTAAACTGCAAACAGCTCAGTTTAAACCCTTAGCTCAATGAAAAACCAAACACCTAAACCCTAGACCCAAAGCCAAAGCCGAACCTGCCGAAACCAGCCTATGACACAGTTTTGGGGGTGGGGGATTAGTTACAAGGGTTGTGATTCAGGATTGGGATGCGGGAAGCCACAGCGCCTGATGTCATAAGCGCTTGGCAATCCAGGAGCTTCAACGATTCTACTTACTTAGACTTGTTACAATTCCTGATTGAGTGCAGTTGCATGTGGGATACCGGGTCGGAGGGCTTTGTTGTATGGAAGCCCAAATCCTGCTCGAATTGTGTAACCCCTGCTTTAGGGCATCACGCAGCATAGTAGGGCAACATGAACTGGCAGGACGATGACGAGGTCGTCGTGACGGTCACAAAGGAGGCCTCGTAAGCCTTTACTCTGAGGCCTTGTTGGCTAGTCACATTCTGAAGATCGCGTTGTTCAGCTGAGTGCAGTCCAAGGTAGGTACGCTCTTGTGCTGCCCTACGCCTTAAGCCCGAAATCTTACCGCGACAATTGCACTAAAACCTACATCAATACGGCGTATCCCATAGACTAGCGTGAATAAACCTGCGACAGAGGGCAAGACAGCAGTCTGGAGCATTGGTACTGTGTAACTTTCATAGTACCTATCCACTTCGCAGCAGAGTAAACCACCTTCGACCCGTTTGGGATGTTTTTTGAAGCTTCAGAAGGTGAGGGACCGCCTTACATTGAGGCGAGACCTGCAGTTGTCCGAATCCTTACACTCCATGAACGAAAGCATACCCGACTTGAAAGGGTTTGTCTTCAGTCTTCAAAGGGGGTCCGAGGGGTTGGGATGATCCCTCTATGATCCCGGAGATTCATTTTTTCCTCAACATTACGCATCCCTTGCTTTGGAAGAGTGCTTACTAACAGATCCTGTTGTTCTGGGTCATATACATATGCATGTATATACCAGGTTCCTTAAATCAGCCTCTGAAGCCTCGCTCCCACATGCACATGCAGAAAGCAGGATTACTCCAAGCCTCAAAAACCTTGACCCCGAAACTCAATGCCCTAAACACCTAACAAGCTTCAATACCTCAAGCCCTAGAAACACTTCTTAACAGCCCGACACCCTGAACTTTAAGTTTCCATTGGCTATGTGGGGTCAGAATCGGGTCTCCGGCCCGACCAGCGCAGCAGGATCCTTTGGGCGGACCCCGTCGAGATCGCGATCTGGAGTCCCGTCTTGGCTGTTGGGGCAGTTGGGGGGACCGGGGGGACCCGAAACCCCAAGCCCAAAGTGTTTAGATCCAAACACTACGCTTAAGAGCTGAAGGGAGAGTTTCGCATTGGGGAGTTCTGGAGCTGAAATTGAGAATTCAGGCTGGTATAGAATGCTAATATGAACCCAGGGGCTTGAGGATTTAGTGATCCGCGGTTTGCGCTTGTGCTTGGGTTGAGGTTTTAATTACTTTTCACTAGTGAGACGAGTGTGGTTGGGCTTGGGTCTTGAGCTTCACTCCGCTTGGGATTGTTGTTGAAGCCGGTCTCCGGAATCTCAAGGCTCTTTGGTGTTTTCGGTCCGTTGGTGCCAAACAGGTTGCTCTTGACTGGGGTTAAACTGAGGGGTTGAGCCTGCGTGGGTTTTTTCCGCTAGACGGCTCACTCGAAGATCTGTCACTACAAGGTTGAGGTTGTCGAAAGACCGCTCCACGAATCCAAAGGTCATGCTGACGTGTCAAAAAACCGGTATAACGATGTGTCGGTATCTTGTTGGCGGCGAAGAAGGTTTTGAGCTACGTGTTCGCTTCGAATGCTACCAAACGGTGCAACTCTCAATTTCGAACTCCCAAGTTTTAAACTCTCAAGTATGACAACACATATCCTTGAACCCTACGTACCAAGCTCAGCATGCGGCTTATGGGGTTCAGGGTAAACCCTATTAGCCCTATAGCTTGAGCCCATCCCATCAGACCCCTAAATCCCAAACCTACGAAACCCAAACACTGAGAAGACCCGTAAAGGCAAAACCCTCCGTTTTTGCATGTAGGTGGGATTCAAGGCTGCTTGCCTGTAGGCCCGAACCCTATAAAATAGCACGGAATGGTTGTGAGTAAAGTGTAGCCAAGAGGGTCCATATATTTACCAGCGTACTCACCCGAGCCCCCTGGTGCTGGGACTTAATTCCAGGTTGCTAGTATACTCCAACACTTTGGGATAGCCCGACACGCTTGTACAGTTTGGAAGATCCGGGTGCTGATTTGCAGCCATTCGCGATCACAGTTCGGAGTTCCGATATCACGATGTAGGGGTTTTACTTCATTTAGGGTCGTTGTACGGTTTGGGATGTAGGCTTAGTCAGCCCGAGTGAATGACCCCAGACCCGAAGCCTGTCATACACGAGCCCGAAGCCAAACACCTCTACGTGATGTTTTCAAGATCTGCAAGCGCTGAAACCCACAGCCGCAAAGACTTTGAGTTAGTCCCAAAGCTTTAAATTATTCAAGCCGCGTGCCCGAAAGCAGAAGAGATCAGGAGCTGTCGGTTTCTGACGATCAGACAACTCTCACCTTCAAGGCACCCCAGGGTTTCGGGTTTACGCGTTGTAGGGTTTGTACGGGTCATGCAGGTGCGGGCTTTATCTAGGTCTTGCCTGAGGGCGAAACCCTGTTAGCGGCTGGGGTCCAGGATATGGGCAGCGCACGTACTGGATCTATAGAGGGTTAGATGGGGGGTCAGGCTAATGGTTTCACACTCTACTTTATTATGTATCACCTACTTGCTAAACCTCCCGATGCTGTAGATGTCATTGACATTGTTGCTGACACCCACAATAATTTCGGTGACCACAACACATACAGCCTCCTTCCGGGTTGTGGTGCCCCCAAACGGTTGTCTTCGCAGTTTTCTGCGTGTGGAAAATCCTCTTGCCACACATCCTCAGTGCAGGACAAGTAGGAAGCGCATGACCTTGGTCGAAGAGCTTTCTCGCGTGCTGGGAGCCGGTCGCGACTGGGAGCTGCAGCCTGGTCGTCTCACCGGCGTCATCGGCATCGACCTCCTGAACTAGCAGCACCTCGACGCCATGACCCAAAGTTTTCGCTGAGGACAGCTTGTTCACTTCGTCGGGCTTCCAGCTGGTGCCCCGCGCCGAAGGCGGATGCGAACCTGAAGCCCTTCTCACGATTTCCTTGCCCGTCCCTGGCGAAACGACTGTCAGAAGATCTGCCTTCCCTACACTTGCAGTTCTGGTTGGCTCAGCAGACAGGCTGAGAACGAAGCTCAAGGGCGTCCTTGATTCCAAGAAGGCTTGTGGCACAGTGCACCCAGGCCAGCGAATCTGGACTGGGTGCACTGTGCCTTGAGACGCGGACGGCTGAGATGCCTAGTGTTCTTCAGGAGCCATTGTCCTCCAGAGCACTCTATATTGCTTGCACTGAAGCGCAGCTCTATGCGGTCATATTAACTTTGCACGACTTACACCTCAAACCCAAAAGGTTGGTGGGTTTTAGGGTTTTGCAGCTTTGAGTGTTTATGGTTGTGGGAGTTGTCTGAACCTCTGGGACCTCCACTCGCATGCGGTAGCCCTGCAATGTCGAAGTTCCCTAAACCAGAAGCCGTCCCCTGACACTGAAACGAGCCCAGGCCGGAAGCCCTACACCCAACCCATCAGAAGCACTGAACTCCAGAATCCTAAAGTCCGAGCTCATTGAACACCCCAAGCCGCGAGCCAAATTTGTAAACCTCGACCGTCATCGACACAGGGGTGCGTGGAGCCCTGATGTAGAAGTTACACTGTAGGAGCCTGATTGAAATAGGGGCCCAAAAACGTGGTATATTCTCTCCTCCTTCCCCCTCACGAAAGAAAAACTGTTCGTCTTCCTTGGGAGGGAGCGGCTTGTTCCTGGACGGCTCCCCCTCCGGATCCGTGGATGGAGGAGATGGCCGCGCTGTCCTTGAAGGACATCGATCTCATGCAAGGCTTGTAGAAGGCTTCTGCATGGGCCTCGCATCTCAGTCACGCCTCCTTCAGGACCTAAAGGCCCGCGCGGTGGCTTTCGGCCTAGACCCCACGGGTTGCGTGGAACGCGAGGAGTGCCCTCGGGGCTGTATGGGGGGTTCAGAGCTTTGCAGGTTGCAGGACTTGGCAAGGGTTTGGGGCTTATTGGTGGTTCAAGCGGAGGCTTTTCATAGCTATTTGGTGTTCAGTCGTTGTAGCTCAGTTGAGTATGAGCCTCCTCGATAGGGTTTGTACCGGAGTTGGTTCAAGCTTGTCAAACGGTGTTTGGAGGTGTTGTTTCAACTAGAGGCACTCGTACAGGATTAAGACATTCTCTTGCGTGTCCCCATATTGAATTTATTCGAGGGTCCACTCCCGAGGCGGCCTTCTAGGAAAGATCTGTTGGTTCAGGTTGGATGAGGTTCAGGTAGCGTGCGCAAGCAAGTAAGAGAGCTGACCTTACTACTAAGGTTCCCCCAAAAGACCCCCCAATTTTCTCACCAAACCTTAGTATCACAGTTGGCGCAGCATTTGTTTTTTCAACCGAAGACCGTTTGCAGAGGTACTGTCTTTTGGTAGCAGAGCATACCCCAAAGCAGAGCCAATCGCAAAGCCTCAAGTTCCTTGCGAAGGATACCCTAACTTGCGGGAATCATGGCATTGTCGATGTGATGGATGATGCTGGAGTTTCCGCATCAGCCGTGAATGCCTCTAGACCGTTTAATTCTTAAGCCCTAACCAAAGTCGATACGAGGGTTCTTCGCGCGACAGGAGTTCCTGAACTTGCTCCAACGTGGAAAGGCGAGCGGCGCCTTAAAAGAGGCCAGATATGGGGCTCCACCGTTTGGGGGGTCTGGGTCTTGGTGCTTTTGGCTTGCAATGTTGAAGGCTTGGTTGTGGTTCTGGGGTCTGAAGAGAGATGGAGGTGTTCATTCAGCCGGCACGATTTCGCCGAATTCCTGCTTTAGAGAGAAGGCTCTAGGGGTGCAGGCAGGGTTTCAAGGCAGGGGTCTTTTCTGTCCTACTTCTCTTGGCGATGGAGATCTTGGTGTCGTTCGTCTAAGAGTCAAAGTGTCCTAGCTCGACCTTGGCTACGGCTAGTTGCAGAGAATTTCGGCAATCATGAGAACACTGAGATGCTTTGGCGATGTTTGATTTCGGATTTAGGGTTGTGAAGCTTAGGAGGTTTAGTTGAAACCCCCACCCCAAAGGACACCTTTGCACGGTTGGTTTGCTGGAGTGTTGTTGGATGCCGGGTTTCGGGTCGCCTTCCAACAGTATCCAGAGAAATGACTGAAAGCCCCGTGGCGGAAAAGGACGACATCCGGGGGCAGGCCCTACTCCTCAGAGCCACAAGCAGTCTTTTGCCCCATCGAAAGCCTCCAACAACGCTGTGCACCGACATTGTGGTATGAAAAAGCAGCATTCCCCATGGGCTATCCGAAAGAAGTGGTAACAATGTCATGTCGCACTCGCATTATTCGCCAGTACAACGGTAGCAATCCCAATCCAAAGCCAAAGCCCTTGAATCCGAAACCCCAAACTCACAAACCCTAACCCCGAAGTTTCAATCCCTAAATCCCTAAACCCTGAAAAACTAAGACCCTACATTCGAAGCCCGAAGAGGTCGCATCCCCCAAAGCGGCCTCGCCTTCGCCACCGGACGCCTCGCCGGCCTCCAGCTCCTCCGCGCGGAAGGAGCCCGAGAAGTCGGAGAAGGCGCGGCTAGGACGGCTAGGATACGAAAGCTTCAGGGCAAAAGCCCTCTTGTTCAGGCTTCCCTGAGAACACAAATAAAATCTCAGCTCGGAGCTCACCCGGAATTCCAAACCTGGGTTTCGGCTTGATGGTGGCGGTGTTGAGTTCTTTTCTCTATCTAGTACATGATTTCTTCTTATGTTGCACATGCTGTATTGAGCAGATCAGTAACGGGACGAAGTTATTTTCGTATCGCTACGGTTAAGTTTTCTCGAAGTAGTAGCGATGACGACGACAGTCACGGCTATCTTAAAAACAATAAATGAGCATATCGGTGACGAGAGAAACTAGAGTTGAAGCGCACTTATGTCGGTCATGATGGAGCAGTGATGATAGCAACAATACTCGCATTTCGCAGGCCGTAAGCACCACTTGAGTTGAGGTTTCACACCTCGGAAAAGCTGCAGCCCGGCTCAAGTTGTTGGGGATAAGGTTTCAGCAGACTGCTCAGGAATCACGCCGGGCAAGAAGAAACCTTACATCCCAGGGTTTAGAGTTTCGTTACCATGCGGACCCGGCTGCTTCTGCGGCGTTAATCGCACCTCGATTGAACATGTGCTCTCGAAAAATGCCACCGTCTGGTTCTCATTTTGGCCTTCGAAGGTGCGTGGCAGGGTCACACTGCTCGGTTCCCCCATCTCTACCATATGATCTCGAAACTGCGCGTTCGAAAAGATGGCCCCACATCATTGTATTGAAATCCGAAAAAAGTTTTAAGCCCACCTCCCATTCCAATAGTCGAAGCTGCTGTCTTGAACCTGACAGCCTGCCAGACCAGCGTGACTTCTCCAAGCCCGGCAGCTGGCGCAAGCCCTGTGGCCAGCGCAGGCCAGCATCCTGGACATAGGTTCGCACGTTGGATCGGAGGATCACTGAGGTCTGAACCCGAACCCAGATCCGAACCCACGCTTAAATCGGAAAACGTTGAGGGTGGGGGTGTAAACGCGACATCCGACGTCCCACAACATTCGTTTTCTTTGGGAAATAAACGGCGGGATCCCGATCATACGAACACCAAAAAAGCGAGAAATCGATCCCTAAGAGTTAGAAGCTTGTATTCATTAATGGTCCTGCGCAAATCAAGCTCCACTCATGCTACACCCCTCACAACCCCTTCCCAAACTCATGAAAAGCATGTAGTACGAGCTCGAGACTGGCAGTTGTGCACGATGGGCCCCAGGCTACGCGGGCTCGGATGCACCAACGCCAGTGGCCGATGCCGATACACAGGACGATTTGGGGTTTCGCATCACCCGTAACCATACATAGCCTGGTTTGGGATTCCAGTCAATGCAGTTGGGATCACCGCATGACTGGTCTTATGCATCATATGGTCCTCAAAATATGCCATAGTCCTCAGTCGCGCAAATGCCGACAGAGGATAGTTGGAGTACTTGCTTGCTTTATCTCAGCGCCACCCCCACTTCCTCCCAGCACCGTCCTCATGCAACAGTGCGTCTCGTGTCGATCAGAGCTCGTAGAGGTTGGACCTGAGGTTGGAAAAACGCAGGCGGGATCAAGCATCCGTTATCAAGGGCCTTATCCGGGATCCCCCAACTTCCGTTCATCCCACCTACCTTTGGAGACATTTGATGTCTAATCTCCAAGGAGATTCCAGAAGGCTGCTTTTCCCTCGAGCAATCTGTCTGAGAATGCAGGGTCAAAGGATCAGATAGCTATCGGGCCCTGAAGCCCTTTCTGTTCAGGCATGCTGCTGTCGTGATTGGGTCTGGGATTTAGGGTTTCGGGGTCCAGTTTTGGATTTTCGAGTGGAGGGTTCATGCACTTGAAGTTGGGTTGGACGATCTGAGCCTCGGTCCGTCTGCTGGTTGTCGTGAGCACACAAGGATTTCGCGCAAGTAGGTTCACTTCTTCAAAGCTCGTGTATAAATCACCGATCCTGCTATTTTGGGTCTGTGCTGAGGTCCTTTACATCAAATCTTCAAGCTCCCACTTTGGGCAAGCTTGACATGTTGCTGCATGCCTGCGGTGTTATCATGCGCTCAGCTTTGCCTCGCACATCGCGATCCTGAACTGAGGGGCTGCTAATACAAAAACGCGCTGCTGGTTGTCCGAAAGCCAATCCAGCCCACCCTCAGCTGCACCGTCTCCAGCATCATGAGCATCAGCTTCGTCGCTACTTCTCCAAGACCTTCCTCTGGAACAAGCGATCGTCAATCGTTCCATGGGTTGCCCGCAAGACGCTCCACTTAGCATCAGCAGTCACACTGCTTGTCTGTTTAGCAACGCCCCCAGTCCAGCATCACGAGCTTTCGTTTAACAACTTGCCGTGGTCAGGCAAAGCCTCCCCAAGTTTGAGGTCTTGTATCTTCAAGGGTAATCAAGGTGTGAATAAAGTGTGTTGGAGAAGGTTCATGGCAGTGTCCTTATGGGGGTGGAAACCCGGTTTGTGTCTTTCTAAGGCAGCTGACGGACAAGCGCGTTTGGGAGAAATTGGATGTCGTGTCCACAGAACGCCCGGTACCCAGCACCACGGGTTTAAGGGGTTTAGCCGGGTTTACGGCTAAGGGCTTAGCGTAGGCCCTTAGGAGTTTAGCGCTTCATGGTTCTGAGGTTTAAGGTTATGGAACTAGTGTTCGTTTCTTGCTTTATGCTTGCAACTGCTTCTGTCGTGGCTAGTGCTGGGCCCCCGGCCCTGGGCCCTAGATGCTGCCCCCAGGACTTTATAGATGGAACCATGTTTACTGAAAGGACCACGAACTTAGTAAGTAGGTTTTCGCTGCGGTTACGGCAACTACTCGGTCCCCTCAGCCTCAAAGTAGTCACTTAACGAAGCTCTTCCATCATTAACAGGTCTGACTCGGCATGCATCTTCCTCGTGTCACATGTTTTCGCTACTCGACTCTACTCTACTAATCGCTTGACATGTTGTTCACAGATGTTTGCGGCCATTCCAGGTTTCTCCGTGCACGCAATGCCCAAAACTGTGGTGCTTGAAGTGACATTTGCTGCGCGAAGCCACCTATGTTCTATGCTCTGCTGGTGGCTGCCCTCAACTTGCCCTGAATTGAAAACGGGAGTTTGAGAAAGTATGGGACCCTATAACATTGACCGGAAGTATGATGATTCTGAATATAAGCCCACCCCAAAACAGTGCACGCTCTGAAGGAACGCCCAAATCCTACCACCTCAACCGACCACGAGACCTGCTTATTTGACTTTTCAGGCGGGGGTTTGTAGAAATTTGCAGGTGAGACATACCTGCCAGAGCCAATTTTCCAAAAGCTCTTCGGCATGCCAAAGGCCAAGCAGCTGACTGGTGTGGGGTTGCGAGCCCTTTCACACGATATAGAGGAGGGATTATTGGTTATGGTATAGTTGGGAAACATCAAAACCGTTTTCGAAACTACTCTGACAGTTGTTGTTTTGTGCTCCGTAGTGAGGGTTTTTCGTTCAAAGATTAAGCCTGCGGCAGGCCTCCAAGAACAGCCCACTCCACCACTTGGGGTTTGGAAAGTTCGCAGGGTTCGTAGGCGTCAACGGCGCAGAGTTTAGGGTTTAGCACCTGTTTGTGTGCTTCCACAAAAGCCTCCACATCGGGGTTTCGGTTTTAAGACAGTGGAAGGTTCTTGTAGGTCTTTGTGGGCTTATATGCGGGGTGCAAGCTTGCAACTTAGGGCGTTTCGTCATCGGTTGGGGTTAAAGGCTCAGCTTGTTGGAATACCGGTCTTTCGGTATTCAAGACTCACCCTCATTGAAATTAACATGGACCCCATAGTCCCTCCCATTTCAAAGGGTACTTTGTAATGGCAATCTGCAACGACTACTGAATCCTAAACGCAACACGTTAAGCGCTGAAAGATCCGAAGGACGACGAGCTAAGACGAAGGGGCAGGCTCCAATATTCCCGAAACGCCAACCCCGATCGACCTGAAAGCCATAGGCCCTAACTAAAAACCCCCAAATTCGCTAAATCCTGAACCCTACGTCCTAAACCCTCCCTGCTAAATCCCCCAAGAAATGACGCAGGCGGACTTCGCGAAGCTTCCCAAGTGGAAGAAGGAACTCCGATTCTTGATCGGGCGCAGGGGTTTGGAGGTCTTCAGTTGCATAATGTGTTTAAGGGTGTAAGGTTTCTGGGTTTGAGTTTAGTTTTATTGTTATTGGCCGTGCTACTGCCAGAGCAAGGCAAAACTAAAGGTTAAGTTTCAGGAACGAGGCATTTGATTCCTTGGGGGTGTAGGTTTGCAGTCTTGGGACGGTTTTGGGGACTTCGTAGCGGCATTATATATATATATATGCGGACCCTTTGACCAAACTCGAAACCCGGACGTGCGTATCCAAGGTCACTTCGGGGACGTTCTGTCTTGGGCGAGTTTGTGTGAAAATTCACAGATCATACGACATGGGCGTTTCGCTCAGAGATTGTCCTCGCAGGGCCTAAAGTTTAAACGAGGGTTTATTTATGGATTGAGATCCAGTCCGGTGCAGGTTTAGCAGGTCGGCATTCGTATGCAGTTAAAAGCTTGCTATGGTTCGGGGTTTGGGGTGCGACTTGACTGTTGTGCGGGCTTCATAATAAATTCATGTTTTGTCATCGCTTCTGCAGGAGAACGCTAAGAAGAAGCATGGCCTCTTCTAGATCTTGCACGTGGTGCTGGTCACAGCAGCTATGCCTGCGACTTTCGTGACCGCTGCTGTCGCTCACCCGGAAACCAAGATGAGGTCGCCCGAACCCAAAAGACGATAAACCCCACGACCCCATAAACCCCAACCCCCCCCCTCCCAAACCGTAAACCCTGAAGTCTTAATGACAAGTGTGCCTGCCAGGCTGCTTTAAAGCAGCCAAAAAAACTGCCAGCTGCGCGACAGATTGAAAGTTTCAAAAGCATCTTGCATCTCGCTTGTGGTTCAGGTTCTGAGATTTTGGGGTGCAGGGTTTGGGGTTGTTAAGTTAAGGTTAGAGATTTTGGTGGTCATAGTTTCGGGATCAGGGATTTCCAGATTCGTGCGTCATTTGCTGTAAATAGCAAGTTGTGGCATCCCTGTTCCTGTAAAATGCATGAATCTTTCCCTCCTGGTACTTGTTTGCTGTCGGTCTCGAGCCTGTATGTAGCATCAGATGAACTATTGTTCTCCGTCTACTTACTCTGGCCTCAACAAAAGTTGTTGGATCAGCCTCCTGCTAGAATCCTTCGGCGAAGACATTCAGAATCACTCAGACACAAAAGAGCCTCCCCGCGTCTTGGACCCTGAAGGATTACATGAAGCCTTGACGAGTTGATAGTTCGCTTCTCATGCAATGAGACGTAGAAGTATGTTGAGGGGCTGTAGCAGTCCGTGGAGTCTCGGTTAGGAGGCTGCCTTTCAAGGCGATCCAAGACTCGAAACCTCGGACCCCGGTCCACAACTACCTACGCAGCCATTTGGTCGAATTCCAAGCTGCGGCAACCCGCTGCTTCGCACGTGCAAAAACTCTCGCCAGCAGCCATGGCCATGGCAAGCCGCTCCTTCTTTGCTCTGTGCTCCGCCTGATGTCCGTTAGACAGTTACACCATCTTCCCAAGCCTTTCTTGAAAATGGGCATCAGGAGTAAAAGGGATTGTCTGAATCGTAGCCCAACCCGGCCATAGGCAAGCCCCAAAACCCATGATCATTGCGCTCTTGTGCCCACCTGCGGGTGCCGAGAGCTGTGCAGCCTCCACCTCGGGGCCGATGATGCTGCAAGCAAGGCGCAATTCGAGTCCTGAAAGCCACTGACCACAAAACCGCGTCGAAAATTACGTTTTAGTTTAAGGAGTTCAGAGTTCCCTGGTTCAAGCTTTGGTTGATTGTGCTTACATGGGAGGAAGAAAGATGTGCTTAAAAGTGACCCGAAGGATCAGTGTGTCCAGCAGCTGGATGTTGCAGGATTACTTGATTTTTTGACTACGGACGATCTGGAGAAGAAGGTTGACTTCGCAACAGGTTAGCATGACTCAAATGGTGGCTTTAAACCTTGTAGGCTCAGAACAGCTCTGATACGACTTTAAACTTCACACACCCACAGCCCCAAAGCCCAAACCCCGAGCCCCAAAACCAGAAGTATCTCTGCAGTCATGGGATTTGATGGTGTGTTGGTGCTTTGTAGCAGGGCTTTAAGGTTTGAGCTTCAGGGTTTGCCATAGGGCCATAGGGTGCTGTTTCAAGTTTCGGGATTTGTTCGGTCCTAACCCCTGCATGAACCCTACAGTGGTCGTATGGTCGCATGGAGCTTTGTGTTTGGTACGTGTTTGTAAAACATATGATTGCGGGATGGGAGTTAGGGTGCCAGGGATGCACCAAAAACTTTCTACTCTTGTCCTCAACCATACAAGCTAGAGTACCGGGCGCAGGCGGAGCCAGCTGAACAAAAGCAAGTCGACTGAGGCCTTTCGGGTTTCGGGCTTCTTGGTTTTAGTTAGTACTGACATGTGAATAATTGGTAGATAACTGTCCAAGTTTCGCGTCGTCCGCATCGGACCGGTCGAGGCGAAGAATAGTCTGTACATCAGGGCCCAAGTAGAAGGCTCAGAGTGCGCAGGACGATGTGGGTGGGGCGGGGGTGTGGGGGGAGAGGTGGGTTATAAGGCATAGGGCTTTCGTGCTGCTTTGTCAAGTTTGGAGCAAATCAGGGGCCCCCACGTTCGCCTTTCAGAGTCTTTAATCGTGGCCCGTTTAAAGGGGGCGGGGTCGCTGCCGCTTCGGCTGCAGCTGGGGCCCCTTACTTGGCGGTGTTTGATTGTCGGGGCTGAGGCCCGAGAGCTCTCGCGATATACAGCGATGGTGATGACGGTGATTGCTGTTTGTGCGTGGCAATCGTTTCTATTGCGCTGTTCGTAGACTCCTGTTGCCTTCGATGCGCGATCTACTTTTACGAGCTGAATTCTTGCGTACTTGAGAAGTGGGTTACAGTTATGATGTGGTTTACGACTCAAGAAGTACGTTATGATAGCTACAGGCTTGCGTCATAGCTTTAAAGCGTTTCGAAATGGCCGAAATGGTATGTTCCGGAGGCTGCCATTCCGAGCTTTAAAGCATCTAGTATGAGGGGGCTTGAGAGGCAGGTCAACATGCGGTTTGGTCGCAAATTGGTTGATTATCCTGCACGCAGAGCCAACCTAAAGCTTGCTCACGAAGTCACTTTCCGCAAGCCCGTTGCAAGAGCCCTTCGGTGGGATGGAGTTGGGAGGCATCCTACACGAAGCAAGGCTTCGTCTTGTGCAGGGTTTAGTTTTTTTAGGTTCAGTGCGTTGTTTGTTGGTTTACTGCCGTGAAGGCTAGACTCTTCTGTGTTGCCAAATTTCTGAACCCTTTCAGTTTGAAGGTGTTGTGTTCGACTCTTAGGTGTGTCGTGTCGGTTCAAGACCTTCACATAAAGCCATTAACCTCATCCCCAAATCCCAAACCACAAGACACCTTGTTACTTGGTATCCTGGCCTCTAGATCGAATTGGAAGTGTTGGAAGATGAGCACCTGCTTTATTCACCCGAAGCAGGATACAAAAAGTTTTGCAGCTGTCCGTCCTAACAGGGAACTCTAAGCGTAGGAAATTTCAGAACCGTGCCGCAGGCGGTCATGGCGACCATGGGCCTTTGGACAAAGGATATAGCGGTGGCGTAGTTTGCACTGAGATATGCCTGCTTCCTGTGAATATTTCTGGGGTTGGTACCTGTAGGAGTCGACTTAACGAACCAGGTGGCTCGGGCAACAGAACCTTGACTTGCTGCGCAGGGTACAGGGGTTTGTAGGATCACAGGACGTGATACTTGTAGGTCATTCGCTGTTGTATCTTTCGCATTAGTTTGCGAACTTGAATTCTCGATCCAGTATGCAAGCACACCGAAGCTGCATCAGTGTCTTCGTCTTCATCCTAGAGGTTTTTGGCAGTGTAATTAACCAGTTTTTTGAATTTATCAGACCCATTTACGAAATCTTTTGATCCTTTAAGCACCGGCGAGTACCGCAGCAATTGGCTTGAAGCCGAGGCTCTCCGTGGTGGTTCCTGCGAATATGCCGCGGCATCGCAAGGGGGTCTGCAGCTGCCGGGACGCATCTTGAAAGGTGGGTTTAGGGTAGGAACGAATGCCAGTACAGTACACAGTCTTATAAATCAGAAGCAGGCGCGAAAAGGCAAAGTGTAGGCAATCAGACATGTAATGTACCAACTTAACAAACGCAATTTCAGCACTAATCAAATCAGTAACACCATCGTGGCCATGCATGAAAGGAACTCGACATGAAGGCCGGCCGTAAAAATCAGAGAAGCATGCATGAAGTTAGTCTTTCGTAAGCTTAAGCTAACATGGCAAAAAAGGAAGGTGTTAAATGAGAAGCCCTGCCTGCGAGAAGCGCCAAGTTTTTCGGAAGCAAACTCATTGGAAGGATGCTGTGCGCAAAAACCAAACGAACAGATGAAATCATTCTTTCGAACACGCATCATGATATCTAATTCGTTTCACTTGTCGTGTGCTAAATCTTTAAACAAGCAGAGACAAAGACTGGAAGAGAGCCTACTTTGTTCCAGTAAAATTATCGCAGGCAAGAAGACGGCCGTTTGTAAAGGAATTGAAGCTATGCTCTAGTTTAATTATGTGTACGACATGAAAGTTTGGCCTGCAGTCTTTACCTTGTTTGATGAAACATAGTGCAACGCGGTCCCCGGATCCATGATAAGCCTCGTTTTCAAGGGCTTTAATGTTGGGACCGACAAGCCTGAATAACGGAGAGGGGTTTATGAATCAGGGGTCTGCACTACCGCATTGACTGACGCAAACACAGCATGAGCGAAGTGCGGAGACATACTTAATCAGTGCAACCGATGGAGATGCAAGTTGTTTTGTCAGATTGGTGGTTTGTTCCGCTGCTTTGTCTTCGTTGCAATGAATCGTTAGCGTGCGCACGCTCGAACCTGAAGCAAGGCTAAAGAGCAAAGCAGAAAGCAGATAGATGTCCAGACGTCGACATAAACTAGCAAGAAGGACAACATAAACAAGGTAAAGTGTGCTTCCATGGTCTTTAAAAATGATTTATTTTGATTTTTTTGGTTTTCCTCTCTCCATGAAGTGCGCATCTCGGATCACCCAACACCCTGCAAGTTCTGTCCTAGTCGCAATCTGGCCCTTGCCCGTGGCATGCTCGTGTGCCAGAAGTACGCTTTAAGCTCGTGACTCTTTGGTTGATTGAGGCGTATTTGGACCCTTGGTGTCTGCTCTCCTGCAAAGGTCGCCAGCAGCGACAAGCAAGTACCTGGAGTCTCGCGCGGTGTGCATCGCCAACCCGGACCGAAGCAGACATATCCTCTGTCCACGGAGCCCTAACCCCTACAACCCCAAACCCGCAAAATCTGCTGAAGGGTCTTGTGTAGTTAACTTCGGAGTTTTCCAGAGTTTGCCGAAACTCATGGACTTCACTTGATCGTTGCTCTTTTCTGGATCAATTTGTTTCCGAGCCATCCACGAGAAGAGCTCGATAGGAGGCCTTCGGATGCACTTTGTCGTCAGCCCCTCCTTTCTCCGGCCGCCCCCGGTGCCCGGGCGTCATGAGAATCACAAAGCAGAAGCTTCAACCCTTTTGAAACCAGGTGCATCAGTCCGGAGACTTCCGCATTTATATGTCTTGAGTAAGGGACCTTAGCAAAATCTATGGAGTGCAAAGCTGCTGGATTGTCTCTTGGCAGCTGCCTTAAATTCTAGCTCCCGATCCTTATGCCCGTAAAACTCTGGCCGCCAAACCCACCGCTAAGCTCAGCAAAGTCTCTCGAGGAGATCTACGGCAATGGCGCAGCCTGTGGTTCCTGCTGGAAGGTGCCAGTGGAGTTCGAAGTTCCTCTATTTAGGCTGCCAGGCCAAAATTATCATTCGCTCCTACTCCTTGGCTTCATCGGCGAACCAGCAAGTTTTTGAGCTGATCATGAGGCACGAAAGGCAGAAAATGCTGGGCGGAGCCTTAGCATAGCTGTTACTCTTCATGGCCCCTTGTCAATACATCCTGTACAGGGTCCAGTGACCAGCGCGCAGTTTCACGGTGCCAGCATGCCTTGTGGCAATGTTGTATGGTTTAGAATTCAGGCCTCCGACAGTACGTTTCATGAACCTCAACCCCTGAAGCCAGAAGCCCTTAGCACATGGAGGCTCACCGTGAGGGCCAGGGCAGCATGGTGGTCCAGATTATTGGATCGCATGGAGGCAGGCGTGTTGATTTCAGCTTCAAAACCTCATATAAAACCTTAAAGTTGACACCTGATTAACACAAACCCCATTCTGATATCGGCCTTGATATTGGGATCCTCATCGTATACCTTGATTTCAGAACAGAAGGAATCGGTCGAGAGCAGCTGGAAGGGCAGGGAGCAGACACTGTCTTCTCGCGGATCGCGGAGACGAGGAAGCACTCTGCGAAAGCTGGAGCACTGAGGGATTTTGCGGAGTTTAATAAAGGCCCATCCACATCCTGCATTCTCCAGGCTCCGAACAATGAGTTGAAAAACGACCACGTGCAAGAACACCTTTCCGCCCTGCATTTGTCCCTTCGTGCCACGCGCTTCGGGAGATGCATGAGATGCCTTGCTGTAAGGGCGTTGAGTGATGTCGGGTCACACCCCCCGGGCTTATGTTGAGGATGTTCCCCTTGAGCCTGATCCCCACGCCGGTCCACGTAGAGGTTGGCATTCATTCTTTAGGGAATCGGACTCTTTCGTAAGGGGTCTACATGACCCTCAGTCATACCAGACCTTCGTACGATGAGGAATTCTCCTTTCAAGGTCCGCCATAGCCGCAACACGACAACCCCGTCCTTGCATCCTAGAGTCGTAGAGGTCAACGACCTGAGCCTACATCCTAAATCCTCAATCTCAAAGTCTCGGGATCCGAGGTCCCGGCTTGTTGCATGCATCTTGTGCTTAAAGGCTTTGGCGGTATCAGGGTCGGTCGGTCGGTCGGTGGCGGTAGGTAAGGCTGAGCTACATTGCCCTACGCCAGAAACTTGAGATGTGTTAGATACTGGTGTAGTGCTTGGGGAGTTTGTGGGGTGTTACGTCTTGTGAGGCTTTGCGCCATTCTTACAGTTCGGTCCTGGGCGTGGTACGTTGCAACCTCCGCGGATCAGACCGGATGAACTCCAAGCATCGTCCTACCCTGCAGTGCCGGTCTGCTACTGGGAAGAGGGACCAAGAAGAGAGGATCACCAGGGACCAGGCCAGCAAGAGGTCGACAGATATTTCAGACCTGATAACCAATGCATGCAACATTATCACAATGGTTGAGCCGTAAATAGCTTAGCAGCACGAACAAGGGCAGCAGCAGCATAGCAACGACATCAAGAACCAAAGTAAGGATATCAAACGATATTACTTTACTGCGGCGTTGTGATCTAGTATGCTTCTACGGTACTATATGATCTATTACTATAGACCTATACTGCCGTATTGCCGTGTTCCTGCCACCTACCCGTGCCCGAACTGAAAGAGGCTCCGACCTTGGCTGCTTCTTCGATGCCTTCCGCACCATCTCGGGTGCGGATGCCGGTACTTTCGAGGTGCAGGGCTTGGGCTTAGTTGTTTGGCAGGATTTCGGGTCAGCACTGTGAGCCAGGGAGCGGAATTTGGGATTTACTTGAAACTTGACCCAGATTCCACCGAGCCCCAAAGATCCTCAAGGGAAGCTTGGAAGAAGCACCTTTGAGGGTTTTTGTGTTTATGCTTTCGGCTGCAGAGCTGCAGGCCATGTTTGGGCTTCTGTAGCCTTCTTGGAACTAGCCCTGAACTCCCCCGCAAATTGCAAGAGGTGGGCAAACCCCTACGGACCCGTGACCTAAACCCCCATCCACCCCATCGCGTTCGGGAAGCCAGGTGAGCCTGGAGCCGGTCCAGTGCGAGGCTGGAGACTGTCGTCTTGTACGTGCTGATTTTGGTTTTTTTATGCTCTTTTGTTAAGGCGACTGTTCTGAGTTGGGGTTGGGGTTTGTGGTTGCGGCAGTCGGGGTTTGCACTTCAGGGCTTGGGCCAGGGCCTATTGATTCTCTACTTATTGTACAGCCGGTACAAGTAGCAGCTACTTTGAATCACGTACCCTTCGGGGGAGCTAGTTTCGAGCGACACTGTCTCGAAGGTTTCTGTTACTCAGGGCAGTGTGTACGAGTTATTGCTTGCAGATTCGATTGCGTTATCCAGTCTAGATAAGAAAAACTACAGTTATAGTCCACGAAGCTCTAAACGAGAGCAGGCGCCGTAGCTTGGTCGAGGGCTTAGGCTTTATATAGTCTGTGGAGCGCCTCTCTCTATGGTCGCACTCTTAAGGCCCGACAAACCTCCTTGGCTCGCCCTCATTGCCTGCCGTTCTTGTTCGTTTTTGTTTTGTGAGTCTGTACGGCTTTGGATGCTTGACAAGGATCATGTGTAGAGTCTTTTCAGTTTACAGGTTTGGGCCTCGTTGACGTGTCGGGGTCCTGTTTTTTGCGGAAGCCGAGACAATGTTGAAGGAGCTCATTGCTTAACAACCATCTTCAAGCACCCAAGTCTGGGGCAACCCCACTATGCACGCATGTACGAGAGACCGTAGAGATCTCACGAACGCCAGGTCCCAGTCCCGAGCTCATTCCATCAACTGTTTGCGTCCTAAACTAGAGCCTAGAAGCGTCTCAGCCCTCGCAAGCCACCCCTCTGTTCCGAAGTCTTAAACCGGGCTTGGGCTCAAAGGAGGTTGATGTCTAGGTGTTGGGGTTGGCATCAAGAAGACGACATTGCCCTCAAACCTGAAGGCCTAAACCCCAGTGCCAGTAGGATAGTTGACATCATCACCGTAACTCCCAAACCCCAGAATCCGAAACCTTTAAATTGGCAAGCCCATAAACTCGTAAGTACTCGTAAGTAAATGCGTTGTTGTTCGAGAAGGTGTTAAATTATAATGCTTGGCAGGTAGCGGACTCCGGTCCAGTGGCCACAATCTTGGATGGCAACAACGCCTGGTGAGCCTTTGAGTGGTGTCAGTGTAGCTTTAGGGGTCTTGGATTTTGGCTTTCGGGCTTTAGGAGTTTCAGACAGCCAATGCAACCCAGGTCCCAAAACCCTAAGCCCTAAGCCCTGAGCCCGAAAGCTTAAATCTTAATGTCAAGGATTCCGACGCACCGGCAGGTATACCAGAGCCATTTTCAGCAACCTGCCCTATGCCGTCGTGAAAGCTTCGATTTTGGTGGATGGTAAGGCGGGGCTTCAGGGTTATGGGGCCGAGATCCGGAGTTCGACGGATGGAGTAAATGGACGGATGGATCGACCTAGGTAAGTATGTATGTATGCATATACTATGTGTGTGTGATCATGCATGCATGCGAGCATGTGCTATTGCAAGGCACGTGTTTCGTCGTCACATCCGGCGTGAGCAATACCAGTAATTAGGCTGACCCCCTGCATTTTGGGGATCGCTGACAGAGCAGCTTCCAGCGAGAGTTTCACCGTGCCGCAGACCTGCGCCCCGTTCTAAACGAAGAACCTTCGCCTGCACTCCGCAAATCCACACAAGAAGGTCACGGAGATGCAGCGCGTCTCGGGAGCAACTTGGCAGGCGCGCTCGGGATCGAGCCGAAACAAGCAGGGTGTTGAGTATCCAAACACCCAAAAAGTAGGGATTCATGTGCTAACAGCCAGCCAAAGCGCAGCCTAAAACCATGGATCCTCCAGGTTAAAAACCCTCGAACATGATATCCAGAAAATAAAGCGAGTCCCGAAACGTTGGATACTTCCCACCGTCTGAGCCCCTATTAAGGTTGTGGGCGGTTGTCCTTTCGCTACTTTGATGTGGGGCTGGGGTTCTTCGGGACATGGGGCAGGAAGTCTTACAGGACACAATGCTGCGCCTTGTGGTTCGGGGCAATGGCAACTATGATCGATTATTCCAACGACCATGAACGTCACAATTGGCAACGTCGCAGCAGTCATTTCTAACAGAAGTGCTCTTCGTGGTCTTCGTCGTTGTTGTCGTCGCCATCACGCTACGACGCATAAGGTGTCGCGGCTAATCATGGTGATCAGAAGATTCATCGTGTTCCTTGTCCTCATCATTCCCACCACATTCCCATCACCAGAACAATCACAGCCCCTGCGTCCTGAAATCATGAGCTCCTCAACACTACCAGCAGGGTTCGATTACCAACACTTCCTTTTTGGGTGTCCATATTGTAATCCCAAGTTTTTTGGGTCCTCCCATCATCTGAATTTGTGTTATATTTATTCCTCCTGAGCCTTAAACCCGAATCCCACTAAACAGTATACATCATTGTCCTGTTATCGAAAAGGACAAACACCCCGCCCGCCCGCTCCAGCCCCTACGTGCCACCCACAGTTCACGAGCACTGCCATGCATTTCGCGAATTGATGGGGAGGCTTGGGTGCTGTTGCTGGTGCTGGTTGGTGGTTGTGGGGGCCCGATTCGCCAGGCTAATCTCGCCGGTGAGGGCTCTCGGGCCTCGTTTCGTCTGGGCCTCGAGCAGGCAGTGGAGGCCGGAGCTGTTTTTTTTTTGTTGAGTAGTTAGACTTTTCACTGTGTGCCTGCGGCGTGTGTGGCGATTAGATGATGTAGGGTTTCGGTCGAGGGCTTGAGTTCAGGGGATTGGGAGCAACCGCATGGGCAAACGGAGCAGCGACCATGCAGCGGCACGAAGTTGGAATGGCACCAACAAAGTAGAAAAGAAACCACCCGCATAGTCATCATCGCAGACACCGTCGCCGCCACCAGTCTCGCCATCATCATGACCATCATCTTCACTATCGACGACATGATCTCATCAACCGGTTTAGCGACATCTTGATCACCATCATCAACAGCGAAGTCATCCACATCATCATGACGGCACCATCCTCCTCATCTTAATCATCCTCGCGCCCATCAGCGGTCGTCTGCTTGCTGAAGCTGTCATCAGGTATCCTTCGGCGACTGCTTCAGCTCCTGGCCTGTCGCGACGGGAAGTTCCTGCGCTGTCTCCAGCTCCCCAACTCCCAGCCCAATACCGGCACCGACTACGACGAGCCAGGCCTCTGTTCCTCCCACTTCGACAACCCAAAGGGTCACCACCCCAGCTCCGATCGAAACCACGCTGCCATCCTCAGCCTGCGCGGCCCCTGGTGAAGACTGCCGCAATGCCGGCTGCTGCGAGCAAGCCGAGCACACCTGCTACGAAAAGGCGACAGGGAGAACGTTGATGCGGTATCCTGTATGCTGTAATTCGAACTTACTTTAAGCGGACATGTGGAAGGCTTCCGAGTATCGGGTACGATGCAAACTCTTCGATCCTGACGTTCTGGGATTACGGATGTGAGAGATCCAGGTTTGATGAGCCGGGCTTCAGAGTTGATCAGTAAAGAGTGTAGCTGTACATGTAGATGAGAGTATGGTAAGGTTTTGGCTTGGAAGTCCCGGCTATTCTTCTCTGTCTCTGTCTCTCGCAGCTCCCAAACCTGCTGAAGCACAGCCAGAATCAACTCCTGTACCCACATCCGATCCCCAACCTGCCGCCACGCCCAACCCCTAAACTCCTGATCCAAAATCTTGAAACCCCTCTGTGGCCCTGTATGCCCAAAGCCGGAACCCCAACCGAAGAGCCCATGAACCTCAGACATGCTGCCTGGAGACAGCCTTCAGAACCTTATTTGATCCGTTGAACCCCACAACCCCCATCCCGTCATAAAGCAAGGGCTGCAGGACCCTAGACCCCGTATAGGGTATCGGAAGCCATTAAATGTATCTCTAACCCTCAGGCTTCAGATCCTATTTGTTTGATCCTTCCTCTAGCTCTGGGCTGCTGTGAGGACGACTTTTGGGCCGCTTGCCGTCGAAGCTGCGAGCCCGGCAGCCTGAACCCCACCGATCCGGAGGAGTTTCGGCAGGAAGAGTAGTAAGAAGCCGAATTGTACGCTCATGGGCCATTTTTTTGTGAATGCATGAATATCGATAAACATGTGTATGTATATGTATATGTATGTGTGTATATATATATATATATACATGTGTGTATATATATATATATATATGTGTGTGTGTGTATGTGTACATGTCCATGTCCATGTAACTGTCTCTATGTATGTGTATGTTGTATCTGTACGTGTGCGTGCCTGGGCCGGTGCCTGTGCATGTATGTAGGCATGCATGCCAGCATGAATGTATGTATATGCAGTTATGGCTGTCTTCAGGTACGCATGCAAGCATGTATGCATGTGTGTGTGTGTGTGTGTATGTATGTATGTATGTATGTATGTATGTATGTATGTATGTATGTTTGTATGTATACATATATATATATATGTATATATATATATGTACGTATGCATGTACGTACTTAGGTACGTATGCATGCGTGCGTGCGTGCATGCATGCATGCATGTATGTCTTTGTGTGCATGTACTGCATATTATGCTCCTTCTGTGTGTGCGCACTTGATTTATCTGTTTGTCTGCTTACCTGTCTCTATCTGTCTGCTTGCCTATCTATCTACCTATTTATCTGTCTATCTGTCCATCTATCTATGCATCTCTATACATCTATGTATATGACCATGTATATATATATACACACACACCTACCTTTCTGTCTATCTGACTATTCATCATCTATCCGTTCATCCATCCATCAACCCATCGATCTGTCGATCTACCTATCTATCGATCTGTCTGTCTAAAGTCTGCATGTGTTTTGGTCTATCTAAGCGAAGCAGTTTGTCTCCATCTAACCTATCTAATCAACCTATCAATCTTTCTATCGTTCTGCCTACCTACCTGTCTTCTCGTCTATCTGTTTGTTTGTCTATCTATCTATCTATCTATCTATCCATCTAGCTGTCTATCTATCTAGCTTTCCTTCGATCTATCTAGCTATCTATCTATCTTTCTTTCTATCTGTCTGTCTATCTGTCTGTTTATCTATCTATTTACTTTCCGCTATCTTGTCTTGTCTTATACATCACTATCTCACTTAATCTTGGCTTTTCTCGTCTTATCTCATCTTCCTGTCCTATCCTATGATATCCCCTCCCATCCCATTCGAAATTCCATCCCGTCCATCTAGGTCTTTCTGCCAATCCTTGTACCTCTCTATCTATCTAACTATGTATCTATCTATCTGTCACGGCTCGGTTGGTAATGCAAGGGTGCTTGCTGCCCTGAAACTCTTGGCATGAATGCCCACACACGTACGTGTGTCTGTGCGCGTGCACGCAGGTACGTCGAGGTAGAGGGGCGCGGGAGGGCGTGAAGAGAGAGAGAGAGAGAGTAGAGGGAGACAGAGAGCGACTGGAGAGAGCGAGAGAGGGAGAGAGATACACATGTACTAGTATCTCTGTGTCCCCGCTGTTTTTCTGCATGTATGAGGTGCTTATTGGATTTTGTGTGTACACAAATATACACATATACATATATATATATATATATATATTTTTATTTATTTATACATATATATATATATACTCGCATACATAGAAATATAAATGATATATATATATATATACATACATGCATGCAGTAGGAGAGAGGCTGGCCGGCCAGCCAGTCTGTCGGGCATGTGCAACCCTCAAGCCTGAGCGAACGGCTTGAAGCAACCCTCAGTCCGAACGCCTAAGATCCATGGATGCCTTAAACCTGAACCTATACCCCTCAAGCCTTAAACAGCCTGAATCGCCCAACCCACCATCGAAGCTCGGTGAGGATTTTCGCACGCCTTGGACCTGCAAGGCCTTTCGCTTTACTCAGGGCTGTCTATCAGAGCTGGGGTTGGAGGTTCTACGGTTAGGGCTTAGGGGTGAGATCCATGGTGTGACGCCTCGGAGTGCTTCGGTGTCGAGACCTGTTTGAAATGCCTGCCTCTTGCTCGAGGTTGGCTTAGGTATCTCTGCTATGACAGCGACATTTATATGTCGGACAAGCGAGCAGGGCCGGGTGGCTTTTGGGCAGGATCTTGCCAGGGCGACCACGTCGCCACGGCAAGGCTTTTGGAGGTGCGGATCGCGGTCCTGTGCGCGCCTGGATCGACCGCATCGATTGTGTTTGGCCCAGAAGAGGGCGAGCGTATCGACAGATTCTGATCGAATCGAAGCACGACGGACAAGACCCGGAAAAGCGTCAACACCATTGTAATGCCCAACTTTGATCCGCATTTCTGTCTGGACAGAAATCTGGAGAGAGCCGGCCTGAATCAGGGTTTATCTGTTGGCCCTGCAGAGAGCTAGACTATGGCAGTGTGATTATACAAGGGATACATCTTTAACCCCAATGCACCAAGTACCGTCGACCTACGCCCTGTCACGGATGGAAATCCGCTTGAAGGAAGCAGGTCAGCGAGAAAAGCACCCAAATCCAATAATCAAATTCTCTCTCACGTCCATTTGCCTTTGGAGCAGGGTTTTTCTGCATGGTCCCAGTGACCCAACTATCAGATCCCTTGCAGCATAAGCTTAAGACTACCACTGTGAGGGTTTGCGAAAGCAGTACATGAAACCCAGAAAGAGCGATTTACGATTGTTGGGACAGTGTCTCGCTACGTTTCCAAAACTTGCAGGGAGTGTTAAATTCCAGGGCTTTGACGGGCTGTTCGACATCGGAGCTGAAGGGCTTCAGCGCTTCAGGATTAAGGGTGAGGGTTTCAAGATAAATAGGCATCCTCAAACCAGAAAACACCAAAAACTGTGTTTCACCCCTCCAGGCCTCAACCCTGAAGACTCAAGATCCCCAAATCCTTGCAGAACGCCAAAACGCTCCTAAAGCACGCAAAGCGCCCGACAGCCTAAAGCCCAAGCATCCTCCGGGTCTCGGGGGCTGTCAGGAGCTCGGTTCGAGGATTCCGATTTTGGATGTTCGTCGAAATCGGTTTGGGTGGGCTTTCTGAAGAAAGTTGTTTAGGCGGATTGTTCCATGTTGGGGTCTGTGGGATGTGACAGGCTTCAGGATGGTGATGTTTAGGGGCTTGTGGATCGTAGGGTTAGGGGCTCTAGTGTTTTGTAGTATAACTGCAAGTTGGGGCCTTCGGGTGTTCACCGTCGGGCTGTCGAGTTCAGGCTGTTTGGGGCGTCGTTTCTTCAAGAGCCCTGCACCCATGAATCAATGAAGCTGGAAAGGTCCTCGAGAAGAACGGCGCGTCGCCACAACCACAGCCGCAGCCGCAACCGCAGCCACAACCGCAGCCGCAACCGGCACCGTCTCCAAATCCAGGACTGCTTGCTGCAAGGAGTATAAGCTTTAGACCGGTTTAGTGTATTGTTTAGAAGGGTTTATTTCTATGCCTTGTGTCACGAGGTCACTATTAATTATGGTATTGCAATGTGGGCCAGGTTTGAGGTTCTGGCCAGATTTAGGGCTGCGGAGTTTTCCTGCTTATTTTTTGGGGGAGGACGGCCCTGTTAGGGATCAATCCTCGACAGCCCTGTCTCTCGAAATCGCTAAACCTTTGACCCGGAAGCCTTCATCCTTCAATCCGACTTCCCTGAGCTCTAAGTCCCAGGACCCTCAACCTCTTTCCGAACTTCGACAGCTGGCTCCAGCAAGGACCCGTGGCGCCTTTGAGGGCTTCGGGAAATCCCAAGGTTGGGACCAAACCCTGTCATCTCATGAACCGGAATACGAGTAAGAAGAAACCTAACGCAGTTTTGATGACAATAGCAAATGTTACGGTTTTCATGATTATGATTCGGATGGTGATGATGACGACGACGATGATAAAAGTGGTTGTAAAGTAGTAGTGGTGGTGGTGGTGGTAGTAGTAGTAGTAGTGGTGGTGGTGGTGGTGGTAGTAGTAGTAGTAGTAGAAGTAGTGAAGGTAGTAGACGTAGTAGTAGTCGTCGTGGTAGTGGTAAGGGCAGTAGTCGTCGTCGTCGTCGTCGTCGTGGTAGGGGTAGTAGTCGTCGTCGTAGTAGTA
>CAJNDV010011126.1:37986-56957 GCA_905221635.1 Symbiodinium sp. CCMP2456
TAGTAGTAGTAGTAGTAGTAAGAAGCCCTTGCAACCTTGAAGCACTTTTGAAACCCTTTAAGCAAAACCCGAGCGACAAATCCTAAGATTAACAACAAAAGACAAAACAATTCTCTTAAGCCCTGCCAGGACCGCCTCTTCGAGTTCGTTGACGAGCTCACGAATCAGCCGGTTCCGGGATCCAAGGCCCGGAAATCAAAGGAGTGCTAAACGGTTTGAAGGGCCTCGGTCGGGCTTTATGAGGTGACTGTGCAGTCCCTACATCGAGCGCCTCTGGGGTCCTCTAGAGTTGGTTGGCGGTATTGCAGAATTGGCTCATTCCCACGCAACCGCCACCGCATCATCAGCATCAGCATCATCATCATCTTCATCATCATACCCGCCACCACCACACGTAGTGTCATCGGGGAAATCATGACCATTAGGACTTCGTTGTGGGTCGTGATGAGGAGGATCGCGAAGACGACTTTGTTGATAATGTTTCTGCTGGTGGCGGGGAAGACAAGACCGATCATGACGACGATGAAAACTAGGACGAAGCTGATAGTCAGGATCCTTTTGCCTGGCATTGATGTAGAGATGGCACTGGTGATGGTGGTGAGTCTGATGACGATAAGGGTTGTGCTGGGGATGATGGCACTGTCACGGTCAGTCGATGGCGACGAGCAGGGCCATGATGATGATTGCGCCGAGAGACCACAGGCTTTCTCGAGCCTCGTCGTAAGCTCTGAAAATCAAGCTTCAACCCTACCAAGCGAAATCCCAAACCAAATCCACGCATGCCAAACAAGGCCCAAAACCTCTCTTGCAACACCCTAGGCCATCAAGACCAAGCCCAAAAACCTCGTATGTTAAGCGCAGGCTCGAGCTGTTCAGTCTTCTGGTGGAGCTGCCGGGGGTATCGCTGCTCGACTGCAAAGTAGCGTCTTTTGACTTTATGTGCTTTGGGTTTCTAGGATTTTCGGCGCCGGGTTTAGGATTTTGGGGTTTGGGGTTTAGCGGTTTCGGGCGTTGCTATCCTCAAATTCAAATACACAGGATCCTCCGTATTCGAGGGTTTCGCCTGGTATACTTTTACTGGTACATACCTGCAAAAATCATTTAAACTACTACTCAGCATAGTGCCAAAGCCCTGCACCCTAAAATGAGGAGGCGTTGCGCGAGATCTCTCCAGAACTTCCCCATGCCCTGCCCATCGTTTCAAAACCTTCAATGCCTGAGGGTTTAAGGCTGGAGTTGGAACGAACCTCAGGTGCGAAGTTATCGTTTGAGCCAGAGTTTACGAGAAACAGGAATCCTAAGAGTGACGCTTCCGTAGAACAACCGCTGCATGCCCCACCAGCAAAACACAGGATTGAAAGATGGTACCACGGGAATCCGGCTGAAGTTTGCGCTGGTCTCCGAGTTTAGTGTAGGGTTTAGGACATGGAGTCCGGGGCCTAGGGCCTATGGTTGAGGGTTCAGAGGTTTAGTGCAATACCGGCCAGCAATTTAGCTCCAAGACTGTCAACCTTAAATCCGAAACACCGAGAACCTTGAACCTTGCCACTGTTTCGTAACCTGTATCCGGAGCCTGTCCCAAACTCTACAGTCGAAATACCATACTGGGCGAACAAAAGCCAAAACGATCGACACCTGGCAATCGAAAGCCTGAAACTAAGCCCAACACCAAAACCTGAAGTACATCCTTGATCCAAAGCCTCGAAGCCAGCGGTGAGACAAAGCTAAACTTAGGTTCCCGCCCTTGAAACCTTACACAGCAAGCCCTACGACCTAAACCCAAGCCTTCTTAGCTTAGTAAGTGCTGATTCTGAACCCCCAAACCATCCAAACCTAAATCCTAAACTCTACAGCTCCAAATCCCTTACACACAAAAGCAGAACCTTGTACGATACCTCGCGAGCCCTTAACCCCATTTCAGACTGGAGCCTTGGCAGGAGCAACTTGCAGCCGACCCCCGCCCCCCCCCCCCTTTCGACAACAAAGAAGCGACCGCCTCCGAGGTTTCGGAGAGCCAAGGCTACGGGCTCCTGGTCTCCGGCACAGTGCTGGCGGCCATGGGCCCCCTGGCGTTTAGACTTAGGCTTTGGAGTCTTTGGAGTTTAGAGTCTAGAGTGCAAGATTTGCAGTCTAGGGCTTAAGGCTTAGTTCGGCACGCATCAAGGTCTTTCGGGGTGGGACTGAGGGTTCTTACTTTGATGCCATTCGGTTCTGAAGTTTAGCAGCTAGGGCCTTGTTCTCTTTTGGAGAGTGGCTTGGAGGTTGCAAGGCATCAGGCCAGGGGTGATGGGATTCATTGGGACGTAGGGGTGGCCTGGAGGGCTGAACCCCAAAGCCTTGAAGCCTTAAGCCCCACACCCCAGGAGCAACGTAAGCTTAAATCCTAAAACAACTGGAGCCCCAAGGCTCCGACTCGGATTTCAATCGCGTGTCCGAGCTCACCCATGAGCCACTGGGACAAAGGGGCGGCCCAAGCGAAAGGGTGTTTGACGGAAAATGTCCGGGGACTGAAGAACCCAGAGAGCCCATGCTTGTTTTTTTGTGAGGATCATACCGCAAGCTATCGGGGGCTTCTGAATATGATGATATCTTATTTCAAAGGGCAAGTAGGCAGTAATGTGGAAGTCGACATGATGAGACCCCGGGTGTGGGGTTGTATCCTGTAGATGTAGCAGGGGAACCCTGCAGCGGAGTCTTGTTAATTGTTCGAGAGGGTGAGGCATGATCCGGTGTTATAGATCTGTTTTGTTGCTATGCGGATGTACATCACCATTTGTTCGGGCTTTTGCCCGGCTTCAGGATCGGAGGACTTCGTAAGTGGATTGGTTTTGGTGTTGCAAGTCCCCTATCACTGGTGCTCTTACTGGGACGAGCACGTTTTGTACCCATTGACTTAATTCAAACAATTGCATTGTAAACGCTTCGGCTTCTTATGATTCAACGCAATGCGACTCTGGAAGTTAAGCCTTTGTTCCCTTCGGAACGTGGGAGGCTTGGAAAGTAAGCGGTGCCAGAGATTCCTCATCACAAAGTCTCAGAACTCGGATTTTGAGCTTTTGGGGACTTGGGAGTTGGGTTGCATTCCTTTGATGTCGGAAGCACGGGTTCCAGGATGTTGGCCTCGAAGCTGTGCGGTCAGAACATAACGTTGCAATCATGGTCAGCCCTAGGCCCAAAACCTAAACCCAACGCCCTGAACCCCAAACCTTAAACCATGAAGGCAAAGGGCACTTTTCCTGAAGACAAGGCTGTTCCTGGGATGGCGCCGCATGTGCGAGCTGAGCGCCGCGGGTGGCAGCTGCCAGGACGACGAGGGCTTCCAGTGACTTGGATAGGAGGGGCAGCAGCGTTTTCTGTTCGGAATGTCAGTCTCTTGATTCTTATGATTATGACTAAAGCCTTCTCTGCACTTGTTGTATTGCCATGGTTTTCGCAGTCTTCAATGACCTTGATCTTGGCTCCTAAATGGGAGGATTGCGTCGGGCTTCTGCTTTACGAACACCCTGCTTTTGTCGATGGTTTGTGTTCTTATAGAAAATATTATTATCATTGTTTAGTACAGTAGTGGTAATATTCGTCGTCGTCGTCGTAGTAGTGGCAGTAGCAGTAGTGATGATGATGATACTTCGTCGGCTTCGTCGTCGGGGTCGGAAGTGAGTAGTGAGTAGTAAGCAGTACAAGGAGGAAGTATTGCGTGTTACGTAGTACTTAGTACGTACGTAGTACTTAGTACGTAGTACGTTGAAAGTAGTACAGTAGGGTAGTAGGCAGCAAGTCGCAAGCAGAAGATAGCCAGTAAGAAGTGGCAGTCGTTGACAAGAGAGACCGCCCTACTTCCTGGATCCTACCTTTGGGCCTTAGCGTTTGTGTCGTCTTTTGGGCCTCTAGAAACCTCAACACCCAGACCGTGAGCCATAAACAACAAGACAGAAGTCCTAGACTGCACACTGGCATTCCAAGCCTGTCCAAAAGAAACCCCACCAACGTTGAAACCCTAGGAGCAGTGGACCCAAGCCTTGTGTCATAAAGCTTCAATCCTTGAAGCCCCAGCCGCTTCAAAGCCGGAAGATTCAGGTGTGGCGGTGGCCGGTACCCGTGCCTCCCTCATTGGAAATTTGGGGAGGACGGACCCAACCTGCCCTCGACGGTGTTGTGGCAGGGATGTCGTGGGGTTCGGTAGTATTGTGCTTATTGTTGGGTCAAGGCTTGTACTTTGGGTAAGGGTTCAGGTTTTACGAACTAACGAGTGTTCAGGGAGGTTTGATTAGGGTCCTGGATTGTTGCAGGACTTGTGGAGATCTTAATGCAACATTGCCTTGAGGTTCCAATTTACCTTCTGCTTTGTTGGGTTTAGGACGAAAGTAATTGATTTTGCGAGTATATGTTAAGCGCAGACTTTCTGGGCACAGGGGAAGATATGGTGAACAGTCGATGTGGTGTTGGGATGTGTCGGGCCATTTGGTTGTGTGAAGCAGTGCGCATGTCAGGATTTGGTAGTGTTTCTGGGGTGTAGAGAACCTTGCTATTTGTTGATTTGCGTTTCCTGTTGGAGACATCTCTACAGATCGAAGCTCGGATAAAAGTTGAAAGCACGCTCAAACCCTGCACTCTGCCGAATCAACAGGACCTCACCCGAATCGACGGCCGTGGCGCCGCACCGGATGGGGATGTTGATGCGCTGCTGGGCATGCCTCCAGGCTGCAATGGAGCTCCGGGCTTGTTTAGGGTTTAGGGGCCAGCGTAAGGTTGCCGGGTTTATCCTAAGCCTAAGCCCTAAACACCCACGAGGATGCTAAGTCTATGTCCAGAAGTCTGAATCCGGAACAGTCGTTTGGGAAGAGTCTTCCACCGAGGTTGATGGCTGTCTTGGCTTTGGAGGGCACCAGCCGCGAGCCGGACTGTCGGGAGAGATCACATTCAGGCCTCAGAGATCTTTAGAGCTAGTCTACAGGAAATAGCAGAAAGCCCTTCTTCATACAAGGTTTGGGGCAGCGAGTTTGGAGTGCTTGTAGGGCTTTTAGGGTGAGGTTTTGGAATTTTGGGTTTAGGGCGTGCTGCGTGTGTATTTGGGCTCCCCTTTTTCGGATACTACAAGTAAAACCCGCCTTCACATTGCATCTGACGGCTCGGAGTGCGGGTCTTGGGCATGTTGTGGGCCTCAATTGGGTAGAACAAAAAATGCTTCTGTTCTGGACTTCTGACAGCTCAGTATTACTCGAGTGGTTTAATACCTCAGGAGCTACGTCCTTTTTAGGCACCTGAGTTTCAGGTTACAGCTGCGAGACGTCGAAGTTGAAGGTGAGTCCCGAACTCATGGACAAACCCACGCAAAATAGAGGACTGGCTGGATGAAGTTGGCCAGTGGGCCTATGCCACGTGCAAGCAGCTCGCCAATGTAGAGGATAATGATTATGGTTGGGGATTGCGGGTTCGAAGTTTTAACTTCAGGACTATTGCTTGCTTGCAGGGTCGGGGGATGTAGCAAACATGGCTACAAAGGTTTCCTGATATTTGCAGTTGTGTATTGGTAATTTGGTTTTCATGCTGAACGAGCGTATAACCCATACGTGCATATACAATATTATGTATACATATTCGTTCATGTCTTTCTGAGTACAAAACAGACAGATCGACAGACAGATAGTTACCCTTGGGATAAACAAGCAGTTCCTCCGCGCGAGGCAATTCTACCTCAGCGCCACCGTGGCCTCCCCAACCGGCCGCCACCAAATCGTCAAGTTGGGCTCCTGCTGGGGTGGCTGGGGCAGCCAAGGCCCGAACTTGTTGGGGCTTGAACCGGTTTGCGGCTTGACAGCTTTTTGGCTTGGGGGATTGGGATTTAGGAGGCTCTGGGATTTTGGGGGTGGTGCTTGATCGGTGAGACTAGGAGCTGGGGGCACAGCCATGCTCAACAGACATGACTGAATCAACACGGCCGATTCGCAAGACAGCTCATGAGGAGTCCCCTTATTTCAGGGGTGGTGTCCCTTGTTTTCTGAACTAGGCCACCAACCGTTGAGGCCTGGGGTGGCCGACCAGTGGGGATGATTCGGGTTTTGGCAAGACTGTGCATGGTAAGATGCCTTGGCTGCTGTGGGAGCCCTATGAAAACGTTAACCGGTTTCTTATTCGCGGTCTGCATACGGACCTTACTTAGTATCTGCGGGATGGGAAACTTGACCAATTTCCTAGATCTTCGGGTTTCATGGCCTTGTCCGATGCTCCTGACCGGGTGAAGAGGAGCTGAGGTTTGTGAGGCCTCGGCGCATTACGGCTACTGGGAGTTTGCAGGGTTCACCACTCCGGGCCTTGGGGTAAGGGCGGCTACAGCCTTCGAGTCTTTGTGTAGGTTTTGAAGCCGCATTTCCCAGAGCAGTTCTGCGTGATGCCTTTGCAGGGCAGAACCCCAGCTATCACGCACCGGGTGTGTATCGCCTTTGTCGAGACTATATGCCTCTCAGCTGCATAGAAGGATGCGGTTTTTGACATCCCTAGATCGATATCCTGAAACCCTGCTGCAGGCCCCCTAGCATCAAATGTAAGCCCTATAACCTCAAATGCTGCCTTTCATTATGGAACTGTGAACCCAAAAGGCTCCATATACACTCTCGAAAGTACGGAACCTGTAAACTAGACACTTGATTCATATCCTTCATAAAACGACCCACAGAAACTCAACCCTAATTTTGAGGTACCCTCTGTGAGTTTAAGGGATTGGGGCTCACTTACACTTGTGTATAGCGGCGGGCTAGAAGATATGATAGGATTTAGCGCTGAAGGCTTGGGATTCTGCAACTGGATGGGGACCTATAGGTATTTTGCTTCGCAGGTTCTCATTAAAAACTCATGGAGTTTGTTTCAGCCATTGTGGTACTCGATTCGCATTTTCTGGTTCTGGTTTCCGTATAGGAGCCACTGTGGAACAGAAGGTGCGGTTTTCTCTCGGGGTATTTCAGAACCCAGGCAACTACACCCGGAGAGCGGAAACCTTCGAAGAGTTTCGAAGTGGAGCAAATTACAAGTGCGGGTTTTTGAATACCTAAACCAAACACATCCCGCAACCCTCTCAAGATTGATTGCTTGACAAGCATGGGCAAGCCTGGCGCCTCAGGCCCGAACCTGAGATGGGAACTTGTCGCTGCCAAGGTCGTGCAAAAAAGCGTCATTGAGGATGCATATTCCCATGCCCCAACACCACATTGTACAGTATCCAACTATCACCTTGCTAGCCCTAAACCCCACAATTGCCCTGAATCCTCAACCGCAGGCGCATCCTAAAGCTGACTGATTTCCACCCTTCACTCCGGCAGACTCCGGCATTGTCATTCTCCTCCGAGGGCCTCCCACGACGACCGCTACGGCTCATCCTCCTCCGAGGGCGATCGCTTTGAATCGACACTGGGGCAGTTCAGCTTTGTGCTTCGGGGTGTTGGACTCCGGGGCTGGAAGGGTTTAGGGCGATTTGGTGTTGTGCTTCAGGGTCTGGGCCTTTAGTCAGCCAGCTGGGGTCTCCTGGTTTAGGGGGCGCAGGGCTTCAGGCGGAGCCGCGGCCAATATTGATGCAACGCACACCGTATGATTAGCACGCCTGGTCCCAAAACCCGAAGTCCTAAACGCCTACGTCCAAAGCCACAAAACTGCAAACCGCTCGACCCTGAGACCAGAAACCCTCCTGAAGGAAATGGGAGACACTCATCGAGACCAGCTATAAGATGTTGGGGGCCACTCAGTGCCAGGCTTAGAGGATTCGTTTGGCGATCATGGAAGTTCAGAGATTTGGGCTTTAACTTTCAGGGCTCAGGGATTGCAGTTCCATGAGGCTGAACGGCTTACGGCTTGGTGTTTTTACTTGCACTTGCAAGCAACCCGCCGAGCCGACGCCCTGGAACCCCAAAGTTCACACCCGAAGCGTGCCACCAGGTGTCCTTCCACTGGATTGGTCCCGAACTGGGCGCAGGCAGTTTGTGTGTAAAGAAGGCTTTCGCGGTGTTTCATCAACTGTAAACAGGGCTGCATGGCACTTGAATGAGGGAAGCTCAGTAAGCGGCAAGAATATCACAGTGCACTCTCGAGAACCACACGAAGGAAGCCTGCCAGTCGAAACCCTGCGCCTTCAGCTTGCAAGCAACGATGTCCAGATAAATTACCACTGTGGCAGAGGGTGGCAAGCAATATAACGGGGATGGTGGTTTGGGTTGACAATCCCATGGTGGTAGTTTACATGGACCCTGCCGTAGCCGCCGGGCCCGCGGCAAAATGGAGCCTACAAACATGCAACTCAGGAGACCTACCACGTCTGAAGCCTGCGAGCACAAGCCTTCAGTTCAAGTCTTCAAGCCCCAGCACTAGAACCCTCGAAGCCCCAAGCCCCAAAAACCCCAGCACCCTGAACGATACGACCGCAAAGCCAATGAGTTGGTGTCCAAGGTACCCTATAAGTAAGCCCACTCCGACCTTACCGACCCTAAGCCCCTCAAGCCATGACCCGTAAACCCGCGCAAAACAGTAAAAGCTTTTGAAAAACAACATGAACCCTAAAGTTATTCAATGAACCCGAGGCCCGAAGCCCTTGTTTCAGAATAATTGAGGAAGAAGGCGGAAGGAAACGCAGAAAACCCAAACCCCATGACCGAAAACATAAACCCTGAGCACCCCATCAATGAAACGGTAACCTAGACAGATAGATACGTAGATAGATAGACAGATACAGTAGACAGACAGACTGAGAGACTGAGAGACAAAGAGATAGATGGATGGATGGATGGATGGATGGATGGATTAGCAGATAGATAGACCATACATGTTAATGCATTTACTTTTATGGCGCGCGCACACACACAGAGAGACACAGAGACACACGCACACGCGCACGCACACAGACACACAGAGAGAGACGGTCTAACACAAGCAGCCCTCTTGCACGAATGCAGAAGTCAGTAAGCCCTGCGCCGGCAGGTCTTCGAAGAGGGCCAGCGACTCCGAGCTCAGAAGCCGGGACGGCACTCAGGGGGCCTTGTTAATTTCTCGGGCTTTTTTCTGGTTCTTGCCGACAGGATCGATAAGTTCGTAAGGTTGTTCGAGGGCTCTTGCAGTACGGGGGACTCCCTGTGGGTCCTTGCTCCGAGCTGTTTGGGCTCTTATTAGGGGCTTCGTGGGTTGAGGCTTTTTTCGAGCTTCTATGCGTTGAGATGGCACGGCGCGGCTTCTCAGTTCTTCAACGGCTGCGTTCCGGCTCTTAGGTTTTGGGGATTTCAGGGCTTCAACATCGTTGAGGTCTCTTGCTTAAGAGATCCGGGGTTCTAGTTTTGGGGCTCTTCGGTATGCTTTTGGCTTGTGTTGGGCTCTTAGCAGGCTTGGGGCTCTAGGATTGTTGTGCACCTTTAAATCAAGGGTAGGCCATTGGAATTTTGTGTCTTACATGAACACCTTACTTCGGAATTTATTCATGACAAAAGAGGCTCAAGCCCTTGAGCAAGCCATAACCTTCAGTTCTAAAGTAGCCATACGGTGCCCTAAAGAGGATCGTTCAAGACACTGCGCAGCAACGTGGCCCGTAAACGAGAAAGAAAGGGGACCAGGACACCCCATACCTTGAAACAAGGACTGGTTTCAGCGGCAGCGGCACCCCGGGTGCTGAGTTTGGTGCAGAGGCCGTTGCACCATGTTGTTTCCAGGTATGGGAGTTTCGGTGTTCAGGTATCGCGACGGGCTCAACAGCCAAGGGCTTATTTATTTGCAAGACAAGGTTGCAGCCTGACCATACCCGCATCCTCATAGACTTGTTGAACACCTCCTCCTTCAAATCCCGGAATCTAAGGTTGCAAGCATGACCCCTGACATGGACCCGTGGGCTTTTCCAGGCATAAACGCAGGCCCCATGGTAACCCTTATTGTAGCCCTTTTGGGGGGATTCTAGGGAGCTTTACGGGAGGGCCCATTACAACCTTAGACGAAAGGAGACCTCTGTAGACCAAGCAGCCCTTGAGGCAAGCAGGACGATCTGGCGAGTGGTGGTAGACTTCCTGCTGTATCCATCGGAGGCCGACGGGGGTTGTTTAACGGCGAAGGACTCGGATCAGGGTTGGCTGGTTTGTAGTAGAGACGTCTGCATAGATGGCAAGCGTTTGTATAAAGGAGTCGCAGGGTGTTATAGGGTTTGGGGCGGTCCAGAAGATGACGTGGCTGCGCCGGAGGGCCTGCTCCATGCGGCGACACGAGAGTCGGCATCGCAGGAAGACAGCACCCCGGAGCAGACTCTGGAAGATGGTCAGGTATAGAAATGTGGCTGCGCATCGCGTCAAGGATCATTCTGTACTTCGACGTATATTGCTCAACTGAGGGCCGGGTTTAGGGTTTAGGGAGGCTTTCGCGATTTGGTTTCAGGCTTTGCGGTTCAGGGTTGGGCCTAGAGGTTTTTGAGGGTTCAGAGTGTGAGGATCAGCCTCTTATAGAGTGGGCCAGGCATGCAGTGCCCTCAACCCGAACCCCTAGAATCCGTAGAACTCACAGCAGCAGCAGCAGCAGCAGCAACTGCCAGTTTCTTTTTCTGGTGCACTGGCTTGGGCTGGGTGGCAGCTGCAGCAGCATTTACCGATTTTTTCCGGGGAGCGGGTGGGAGTGGTAGTGGTGGGGCCTGGGCCTAGTACAAGAAGGAAACACCCTTAAACCCTGAACAAAATCGGTCGCTGCTGCTTGTCGGTGCTGGCCTGACCCTCAACCCCGCAACCGCAGTGCCATCAGCAAAGCAGCTTTCTTTATTGGCACGCCTTCTGGCCTGGGCTGGGTGTGGCGGGGGTGTGTCACGGTTTGGACAGAAGGATTTCTCTTCAGCAGCATGCCTTCCCTTTATTCAATATCTTAAACAACGTGTCTGAGCAAAACCCACTGCGTGGCTGGTCGTGAAAAGACAGATTTCTGTGTGTTGTCGTCTCGAGATTTGGTTGCAGAGCTGGGGTCTGAGAGATTTATTCTGCAGCCTCAGACCTTAAAGCAGCACTTTCTGGGAAGTTGTGAGTCTCGGGTTTTGGAGGTTAGTTTCGGGGCGGAGTTTCGGAACATGGTCCGGGACAGTTTCGGAGTAGGACATGGAGAATCGGACTGAAACTGCCCGCATTGCCCCCTGAAACTGGCAGACCCGCGTGCCGAAACTGACTCCCTCTGCCGAAACTTGGCGCCGAAACTATCCCCGTCTGATCCAAACCCCTGGCAGCCGATCCGAAACTAGAACCCCGAAACTATGGGCACCCACCTTTCTTGCTTGAGTTGGAAAGCCATTACTCATGCGCCAACAACTTCAGAACCGGGCTGAAGAATCAACCCCCTGAACCCCCTATGGTTTAGGGGTTCAGGATTAAATAGCTTCCCAACTGAGCGTTACGACGCACTCCTGCCGTTTCGCGTTTTGCAGGACAAACCTTTGCTGCAGTCTCATATTTTCGGCCAGCCATGATACAGTCCACCCAGATTCCATCTGTTCTTGCACAGCATCGCGGGTCAATCATTATATCGTCAACCCAGACCCCATCCGTTGTGTATCCATGGGCCAACCATGATAGCAGCCGCTTAGGTCTGTTTCGAAGTCTTCTTTTTGGGGCTGTCCTCGTGCTTTTCAAGGATTTATGTTGGGATGGTTTTGAGAAAACGCAGTCTAACGTGAAAGGGTTTGCACTCCTGGCCAACATCGTTACTGCCTGTGCTTGATACTAGTTTCAGCTTTTCGCACACCAATCAATTCTAAAGCTAAAGTTCACTCGAACTCGAATCGCGAATCTGTAAACCCTAAACTAAACCCCAAACAGTTGTTAACCCGTAAGCACTTTGGCCTTATAGTCATTGATCCCTGAGCCCGAAACCATAATCCCTGACCCTGAAGAGATTCGCCCCGCAGGCGGGACCAGCAGCAGAGTTTCTTCACCCGGTGGCGCGGCACTTGGAAAAGAAGGTGCCAGGGGCTTTGTTTGTTCGAGAGGGTCTGCTGAATGGGGCTTTGGGAACTGGCTGGCTTGTTCAGGAGCGAACTTGGATTTCTGTAGAGGTGTTGGATTGTAAAGTGTAGGGGACTGATCGTTTTTTACGAAGCTTTTGGGTTCGATGAGCTGCAGTCAATAATGCGGATCAGAGGCTTCATTCGGTTGAGTTTATCAGTAATTAATGTTGAAGTCAAGTCAAGACCCATGTAGTTGCACAGTTGCTTCCTGCGTTAACGTGCACCAGCAAAGGACTCCCAATTTTGATGACCACCCCCATGTTGGCTTTAGCTTCGATGTTTTGGGGAAAGGTTTGGGTTCAGGTGCTTTGGGGCTGACACGGGTATTGAGCTTTGGTGTTTAGTGTTTAGTGCTTAGAGTCTGGAGTGTTGCAGTTCAGGGTTATAGGCTTTAGGATGTAGGCCACGGTTCTGGAGTTCAGGGTCGAGTTCGGTTTTGTCAGCTTAGTCTTTCGTGGTTAAGTGTCACGCAAGCGTTGAAGGTTCATTGTTTTCGTGCTGAAGCTTTAGAGCATCGGCACCGGGGACCAAAGCTGGTCGGGTGTTGGGCGTGCTGTAGACCTGGAATCTGGAGTTTGGCCGGGATGAGGAGCGTTCGAAGGTGATCTTAGAGGCCCGAACTTTACCTCGTGTCCTCGTGTTGCTTTGTACGCCGGATTTGGGTTCTGTACATCTGGAGCTAGCATGGGATCAGGTCTTTGAGTGGTCTCCCTTCGCGCAGGTTTCTTGGGGCCGTTTTGGACCTGGAGCTCGGCCCCAGGCCCTAAACCCGACACCCTAGTTAGATTCCTGCTTACGCTATAGAAGCTTTGTCTGAGTCTGCAGATCCTTGGAGTAACACTGTGATTCTTGTACTGTTTCTTTCGGGCTGACGAGCACTTCCATCATGAACCTCGCACTGAAGCCCGAAAATGCTAAAGCCGTAACTTAGACCGAAGCCTTAAGCTCTAAACTTAAAACCCCCTGACCCCTACTTCAAGCCCGGAGGGGACCGAAGAATACCGAACCCCATAAAGCGAAGCTGAAAGGAGACCGCGGGTCGCTGGGCATCCTCCTTGGACGTGGATGGTGCCTGCCTTGTGGAGACCATCCACCCAGGGTGGCAGGTGGGAGAGGGTCGGCAGGATTCCAAGGGCTGTATGAGGGTTTTCGGGCTTGTGGCAGTAAAGCACCAAAACCCCGCACCAACATAAGGATCTGATCTACGAGTCTATGAGGTATGAGGATCCTTGCAGTTGTTTAGGGAATGCTCCTGAAATGAAGGACCCCCTAGTACGCGGGTTTAGGGTTTTGGGATTTGCTGTTGTGAGGTTTTTGAGTTTGGGCCTTCGGGGCTTTGGAGTTTAGGGGTTTTGGGCTTTGCTCAGAGAATCCTATATCTAATGATGCCCCGATAACGAAAGGAAGATACTGCTTACTTCTGCGAGGGTTGAAGTTGAAGACTGTGCGGCTCTGCCGGTTTGAGGTTTTCGGCTCAGCAAGGCTTACACGTTTTGTTGTTGCGGGGTTGAAGTCTTTAGGTTGAAGGGTTTGGGAGTTTGGGTTCCCAATGAAGGACCCGAAAAAGTCCTTGGCCACCTAGCTCCACAACAATTCTTGCAAGAAGGACCTCTTATCCAAGCCGTTATCGGAGACTCACTTGATGTGTTCAGCCACGCACTCACAAGATCCCGCAATAATTCCAGTTAGTTAGGACCTTAGCGCGCCAAGCAGACAGACGTCCCAACCTCTCGATGATTTCCTTTTCTTGTGGGTCCTTAGCGGCATTGACCTGCCAGTGTAGACCCCCTGATTCCTCAACCTGCCTTGTTGAAGCGTTTTGATATCCAGAGTTTATGGGTCCTTTGGCTAAGTTCCCTTTCTTTCAGAGCTCCTGAATAGGCCCTGCTCCAGGTGAACATGTTCATGGCGGCGCCAACGTTCGCCAGCCTTGTTTGCCCATCTGCAGACCTGCCGGGACGGCGGCAGCAGGAGACACGGAACAGGGTGAAAGGGCTTCCGGCTTCAGGTATGCTGTGCGTGTTGCTGCTGCTGTTGTTGACTGCTTCTGTTGTTGTTGGTGGTGGTGGTGTTGTTGCTGCTGCTGCTGGTGTTGGTGTTGGTGTTGGTGTTGGTGTTGGTGTTGGTGTAGGTGTAGTTGTTGTTGTTGTTGTTGTTGTTGTTGTGGTTGTTGTTGTTGTTGTTGTTGTTGTTGTTGTTGTTGTTGTTGTGATAGCAGTGGTAGCCGTCGTAGTAGCAGCAGTAGGAGGAGGAGGAAGCGGACGAGCAGCAGCACTGCTGGTGCTAGTGCTAGTAAGCACTAATGCATCAAAATCGGAATAGCAAGTTTCCATTCAAACAAACTGCTGTTTTTAGAATAGTTTCAACACTTTTGCTGTCCATCCCTGCTGCTTGTCCTGCTGCTGCTGCTGCTGCCACTGCTGCTGCTGCCGCAGAACTACTACGGCGACGACGATGACGATGACCCGGTATTTCTGCACGAGGTAACCCAAGCGAAAGCCAGCCCAATACCGAACCCAGGCCTGACCGTGCGCCTGACCTCACCGGCCGGCCGATCGCGCATCGCCGCTTGGGTCTGCAGTTTGGGGGTTTGCACAGGGTCGTACGACGTCGAGGGTCTGCGTGAAGTCCAGCAGACTTTAGCATGCATGTCGGGGTGAGAGTGTGCTTGAGAGTGATTGTGAGGTTTCACCTGCCGTCATGGGGGGGGTGGAGTTGTGGAGGTCTTGCCGGCTTCCAGGGAAAAGATTGCACCTGTCCGCCTTGCTTGGTAAATCATGATTTTGGAGGCGTTTCATCGAGATATGCGTTCGTCCAGCTTTCCGCTAAGGGTGTCTTAGAGATTCCGAGACTTTTCACACACGTCGTCTCCACCCCCTTCAGCCATCAAGTTGAGAGTCCCAAACCTCGCATGTCTTGAGCTCGTTGCATTTCCCAGTTTTGCGAGGTTCTGTTTAACAGCGCAATTGGAACCCAGTGGGGGGATGCAATCTCAGGCTTTGTCCAAACCCTAGGCTTTAGACGGCTCTCCAGACTACCCTGCATGCTTTTGATCATGCTTTCCGAATTCTTGAGCAGCCTCCTTCATCTTGAAGGAAACAGTCAACCTCTCGCTTAGTTCGGACCCTACAGCAGCGAGCAAGCGGCTGTGTGTGTAGACTTTTCGTATCACGGTCATGATCTCCAGAAGCTCCTGTGTAAATAGGCAACTTCAGTGAATTGTGGAAAGCCAGAGATGACCTGTCAGGTTCTTCCCAGCAGCTCTACGCCCTGCTCTTAGCAGAAAGAAGACCAAAGTATTTAGTATCAAGATTTGGGAGTTTAGCCGATGGCTTGACTGCGCAGATGCAGAGGTCGCGCACGGATGTCGGATCCCGAAATCCCGGCAACAGTCTATGATAACTCCAAGGGCGTATGTTTCAAGTGCTTGCGGAGAGGAGCTTAAAGTCAATGAGACTGGCAAGGTTAACACCACCCGCCAGAGACACGAACACCACCACCCATATACACCCTGCTTGAGCAATGGATTCCGGCATCGTGGTTTTCACTACTGCTATTGTAAACCTATCGTTTTTCTCGCATGGTCCAGCGTCTGGACTGTATGATCATGAGGTTCAGAGGCTCACAAGATGGAGGTTGAGGGCGTTTTGGTTTCCCTGACCGGCTGTTTCGTGATGTCAGAGTGGGGGGTTGTTTGGGCCGGCTGACGAGCTTCTGGCCCTTGAGGACTCGTTGGCGGCAATTTTTGCTTCCATGAGTGCTTTGAAGTGAGTTAATGCCCCTAAACCCTAAACCCTAAACCCTAAACCCTAAACCCTAAAGATAAAGACTTCAGGCTCCTCTCCGACAAACCAAGTGCGTTCCGAGCCTGTGCAGCTCGACTCCTTGTGCCCATCCCGACACCCAGTACTGGAAGGGTCAACAGAACAACCGTTACAAGTTCCCAAGCAGGCCGGGAATAGAAGCCATCTGAAACGCTTGAATCCACAAATCTTGAGCTCAACTCGCTTTATCACACACTCATGGTCGAAACTCCCTGGACCGCCTTGGCCTGTGAGGCAAGAGGTCTGAATGATCAGCGAAAGTAAGCTGTTGTCCATGCTTACAGCCCTTGTGCTACCACATCGCCGATCATTGGATGCTGAGATATATGGCACTTCCCACGTGGAGGACCCGACTCCGTATACGTGCTGTACTTCGCCGTTCGTCCATACGAGCGCATCTCCTAAATCAGATCCTCAATGCTGCGTTTCATCCCCGCATCTGTCGGAATTTGGCGGGCCCTCTTTCAGCACCCTGAGCGCTTTGTTGTGCTTTTGGCACTTGAGCTGCTCAAGGGCCGTCGCCACAGTTAGCGTCTGCCAGAGCCCGTGCTCGATGATCTGCGTCATGTCGGACTTTGTTTACTGGATGTCATTGTGTTACTCCCGGCAGCCTCCCTCGTCCCGGCTGTGGTGGTGCCGACAGGTGTCTAGATCTAAAGCGGTAAGTCCATGCAGCGCTCGCTCAGACCGATCAGGCGAGTTTCAAAACACACACCCCTCACCGGCGTTGTTTGTGCTGCGGCCTTTCGCCTGTCTTTTGCTCCGCCACCTTCGTGCGACGTAAGTGCTTGGGGGTGTATGGGGCCACTATCACTAGCATTCTGTGCTGTCTCTGATGAGAGACTTTGCTCCGGAGTTGTTCTGCCTCGCACGCCATCGATGTTAAGGGCAAGTCTGCCGTGTTCAGTTGTTTCTGGATAATGAGTCTTAAGTGCCTTTTGCACGTTGCGGAGATCTCCCCGACGTCTCTCGCGCAGGTGACCCCTGAAGCCACAAGGCGCACTGCTCTTAAGAGGCAAAGCCAGGGTCACCGCGACTTCCAAGCAGCAGAACCTTCCTCCTCCGTGCTATCCTTGGAACGATCTGCGACCTCCGGACGATGAGCCACAGACTTCGCTTCTCTTGAGTCGGGTGGTCCCTTCGTCTCCGTCGTCCATATGTATATATATATATATATTAGTTGTTTATTTATATTTATTTATATTTATTTATATTTATTTATATTTATTTATATTTATATATGATAATTATATATATATATACACACATGTATGTGTGTATATATATAGAGGTTTAGGCCACAGCCGCAGCCGTTATTGACAGGATCCGCGCTTACGTCTCCGAAAAGAGTGTCGAACTGAGCAGAACAAAAGAATATCCAGAACAGAAGAATAACCCCCGAACGTCGCCGCAGAGTTATGCCATAACGTGCCCCGCAGCCTTATTCTATGTAAACTCTTCAGGGCAGATGCCAGACTTCAGCCCCGCAAGCCCACAATGCAAGGCTTGCTGAGCTGCAGGCGGAAGTGAAGACGCGATGCGGCGTTGAGCCGAGGGCACAGACTGTTGGGCGCTGGAATGTAGAATGCCCAAGCCAGAATTGAAACCCAGAGCCCTCAACAGGCTCATGCTGTGTTCGTTTCGGTGGTTTTCAGGAGTTCCAGCAAACTGGAAGATCCCTAGTAGGATGTGCGTCTGCGTCAGAAGTGTCCCATAAGGAAGTCTTAATTCCAAACATCCGTGTTTTGTTGTTCCGGGCGGTGGTCATAGTTTGGAGTGAAGGGTTTGGGATTCTGGGTTTAGGATTTAGGCGTTAGGGGATGAGTTACCAAGTAGAATCACAAGACACCCTGCCCGACACTCCCGTATGCAGCCGAAGCAGCCTGCGGTAGAGAGCCGTATGCATATGCCTTGAACTCCGCTACAAGTCGAAGAGGCAAGTCTCATCGCGTTGTGTTCAGTCGCATCGAACCAGCGTGCAAGAGGGGCTTCCGCTATGCCCGGTTTTGATGTGTTGTGATGCCGCAGAGGTGTGTTTGGAATGCGACTTTCGACGGTGTGAGGCGACTTAGGGCCAGCACCAAGTAAAACACATGTGTGATAACTGGACGTCGCGCGAGCACCGTGATACAACTTTGTGATGTGACTGCAAAATAGGCACGAGTACCTGCCGTATGCGGACATTTCATTCGATTCGTTACATGTTTCGAAACCCACATCCGGACTGCATGCCCACAGGGTTTTGATATTTCTGATGTGATGAAACCAGATGCTGTGATTGCAAAGTAAGCGTCACGCGGCCTGTTCATTCATGTCGTTACATGTGTTGAAACCCACATCCGGACTGCGTGCCCACAGGGTTTCGATATTTCTGATGTGATGAAACGAAGTGATGTGATTGCAAAATAAGCAGGAATACCTGCATTGATTTCGTTACATGTTTTGAAACCCACATCCGAACGGCGGGCCCATGGGGTTTCGTGACTAAACGCGGGTGATGCGACTAAACGCGGATCGGCGTCTGACACGGGGAATGCTGTGACCAAACGTGCCCCGATGCGACTTAACCGCACCCCTTGTAATTACCAAATGTTCCCGAACCCTTATAGGCCCTATACCCATCCAGTGCCGCGTGTCGGATTTCAACATCCGCAGCCTCCCGAGGCCCGGAGACCAGCAGCTGTCCTTTGATCCAGCAGGCTCTCGGCTCTCTCGATGTATTTCCTCTGTGGCCTATGACCCCAGAACGTGTCGAGGTCTGGGATCAGGGGGGTTGGCCTCGTTGCCAAGGGTTGAATTTGTGGATGCTTTTCGGTTTGGCGTTTGTGCAGTGCGGACAGGGTCCAGGACACCATCCCTGTGAAAACACGGGCGGCATACACTGGTACTGGTACATACAAAAGTAAATATATGTACAGATAGTTATATGTGTATATATATATATATATATATTGATGTTATATACAGCTGTATATACCGTAATATATCAGTATACATATCTATTCTATCTTATAAAATTGTACATTTAAATATTATATATGCCATATATATATATATGTGAGAAGGGCCTTTGGGGTCTATTTGGCCACACCCCCATTAATTAATTTAATTCATTTAATTCCGCGGCCTTATCCCCGAATTAAATGAATTAAATGAATTAA
>CAJNDV010011126.1:57057-75457 GCA_905221635.1 Symbiodinium sp. CCMP2456
TCGAGCGGCCAGCACAGGCCGCGAGGACCCACAACCCGACAACAATCCATCTCAGCTGTGGTTTGCTGTGAAACGTGGTCGTTTACGTGTCGAACTGCGAGGAGAAGCAGAGAGCAAAAAAGCCCCCCTTGAGGGGATTTTGGGGGTGAGCCCTAAACCTTAATTGAGACCAGTTGGGGTGGTTGCGGCGGGACTACATGCCGACACAAGCGCGCGATGAGTGGGTGCGCCGCGCGCCCGATTCCTAAAGTAAAAGGCGCACCCAGCGCTCGCACAACGTATACAGACCTTAAGCCTTAAACCCCAAACCCCCAAAGTATGGCTTGCAGCCGCTCCAAAGTCCATGTAGGCCTGCTTCCTCGGTAGCAGCGTAGTCGTCTGACATTGGGCTGAAGAAGTGATTTGGTTCACGTTCTTAGGGTTTAGGGTTTAGGGTTTAGGATTTAGGGTTTAGGGTTCCTTCTGCAAGCTGCATTTGCGACTATAGCTGCTAAACACAACAGCCTGACTGCCCCCAAGTCGAGTCGAGGCCGTGCCGTCATTGTCTGACGAATCTCACGGGACACCTGCGTGCAATTATTTCGCAGGTTGTTTTGTGGAGTGTTGCCCGAAAGCGTGGAGGAACCAGGGTTTCAGGGTTTCCAGGTTTCCAGCGAAAAGACTCGGCATTCATGACCCAGGGTTTATGGCTTAGGGTTTAGGGGGTTTGGCGGTTTAGGGTTTAGGGTTTGCATTTCGGGTTCAGGGTGTTGGGTGTCGAGATTAGGATGTTTGTGACGTAACTAAGTTAAATCTAGAGCCTGACTTCCAAGTGCGGCGAAATCGAAAGCCATAAGACGTTAGCATGGAGTGGAGCCCCACTGCATACGTACACCTTGATAGATCTGAAATCCCAACGCACCGAGCCCCAAACCCCAAAAACAATTTACGGAGACCCTGGCAGGCATCCCTCATAGAGATCTTATGGAACCCTGAAATCACCCTAAACCCAAAGCTCCAAACCTCAAACCCAAATCCTTTTCCAGGAATCTTTCGCGCGTGCTGGGCAGGATGTCAATGGCAGGTCCAACGTTTCAGAGGGACCCCAAAAACCCTAGTATAAACAGTTCCGCTAAGGGGTTGCGTAGGGGTTGCTATGGTAGCTTCAACAGTTCTATACAGGTTTAGAGTCCAAAGCTTTTGGTTCGGTATAGAAGCCTGAGTTACTACCAATATCATTGCTTGGGTTCCTAGCTACAAGTATACTATATGATACCCAAAACTCCAAGGCTCAAAGGTCCTTAAACTCTCAACTATCCGCCCTAAACCCTTATCCCTAAGCCCGGCCGGCGTCTCCAAACTCTAAACCCTCAACCCTAAACCCTAAACCTAAACTTATAGATCCCCATTTATGAGGAACCCTTAAGAGATCCCTTATAGATCCCTTCTACGGCCTTAAGCCTCAGCAACTATGCCTGCCAGGCCTGTTGGGCTTCATCATACGACGTCAGGACTCTTACTGCAAGGGGTGCTGTGAGGTTCATTCTATCGTCGGTTTAGGGTTCAGGGTTTAGGGTTTAGGGATTAGGGTTCATTCTATCGGTCACTATAATATACTATGATGAGGCTTACGGGGTATGGTGTATGCTATTGCTAATACCTCTTGGAGTTCAGGGTTCAGGGTTTAGGGTTTAGTCTAGGACATTTTCAGGTGGGTAAGTTACCGTTATAGGAGCCTTATAGAAGGTCTATATACCTTATAGAAGCCTTATAGAAGCCCTATAGACCCTAAACTCCACCAGTAAATTCCTTGAATCCTATCGGGGACTATAATATACCCATGATGAGGCTTACGAGGCATGGCTTTTAGGCTATTGCAAATACTATTACTATTAGGGTTACTATTACTAATACTATTACGACGTACTACTATCATTGGCTCGGATGCCATGTAAACGCGCAAAACCGACATGCCGATTCCATTGGTATTTACGGTGTTTGCCTGCCTTCATGTGCCGAATATATCGGTGGCATCGGCGTTCCCGGCGCCTCCGAATTCACGAATTCTGCAACTGCCGAAACCCTCGGTAATGGCGGCGTTTCCTTTGCTTGCAATACCGAAACTACATCCAATGCCCAAAACCTCATGACGTCCATGGTCTGACCCGTTTTGACAACAGAGCATCCATGCCCAAAACCTAATGATCTGATGTGCCCAAAACTCGCAGCTTCAGGGGGCTCGACAAGAAAGCCTGCTGGTGACTAGTGTTTTGTACTCCCTCACGAGGGGTCCTTCGTAAGTGTAGGTGTACTTGCCCTCTGAGCAATTCCTATGCTCGTTGCTTCTGCGTCTACTCCGCGCATGACCGTCATGCTCCCGTTCAAGGTTGTGTTGTAGGAAGTGCTTTTTGTCCCACGCAGACACGAAACAACACCACGTTAAGCATAAACGCACGTTTCTAAAATTTGCGTCAAGCGTTTTCACACTTGTCTTACGGCAAGGGTTCCGGCGGAAAACCGAAGCAAAGGCTACGCAAAGCAAATTCGCCAACTCAAGTGAGTTTTGTCCCACACAGTCCGCGTAAAACCCATATGGAAATTTCCAACTCCGGTTTCTGTACTATGCGTGTGGATTCCAATGGTCCAGAATGGCTCAAGGTCCAGCGGTTGGATTTTTCGAACCACCGCCTGTGGTTGTTTCCCGCCAATGCAAACACCTTCCGCTCAGACGGACCCTGCTTCGCAAAGGATTTGAATCAGATCCTGCAAGAGTCTAAGTCTAGATAAACCCCAACAAACCAAGACTCCCAAGATCTCAAAAACACACAGCCGTACAAGTAGACACCAGAACCGCTGCGAAACCGCACACCCCCAGATCGTAACACCCCCACCCGAAAAATCCATACAGACTTAGGCCCCAAAGTTACCAGTGGTTTGTCTTTTTCAGTACTTGGACAAAAATTTCTGCATCGATCCTGCTTCCAGAGGAGCTTCTAGACTCGGCTGGCCGGCTGGTGGCCCGCAATCGCATTCGGGAGCTCTGCAGGGTGGAGATGAGAGTTTGCGAAACAAGTAAAGGATTCCATTGTGGAATACTGTGGATTAAATACTGACCCGAACCCCCCTCTGTGTATTTGATGGCCAAGTGTAATCTCTAGTTAAAGTGTTCAGAGTTTGGGCCATTGGGTTCAACTGAAGTTGGTGGACGGCATACCTGGCTCTTATACTTATACACTTTGAGACCAGGCACCATCAACTCGAAACTCTACTCCGCTTCGGGCCAGAGACCGAAGCGGGCCAGAGAGTCTAGTCTGGAGAATTTCAAGCAGAAGGCTTTCGGGTCTAGTTATTAAAACATCAGGCACAGAATTCTGCCCTGAATTCTCAAGCAGGCGCAGACTTTCGGCCCAAAACCCCGCAAACTCTAAACCCAAGAATCTCTAGAAGAAGTATTTGAGAAGACAACACCACACAAGGAGGTCCCACAAACTCTACTTGTTTGAAGTGTGCGCCTGAACTCCCTGCTGGCACAACTAAAACGCTTGAATGAACTTTTGCCCTGAAACCTCGAAGGAACACCTAAAGCACAGGACTACTACTCTGGAAGTTGGGTGGCTATTAGCTCCTTGGCCTTGCATATGGAGCCCCTCAACAAACCCTTGATGTTAAAGGATTTAGGGTTCCTTTAAAGGTTTGAAGTCTGGTACCGTACAGTTGGCCTGGTAAGTAGATTATCAACAGGGTTCTCAGCAAGGAAAGTCCAACAAGGGATTTTAAAATTCACATGCAAAATACTTAATGACTCCCTTCAGCTGCATGTAACTGGCGAGGGTCCCAGATGTAGCTGCGCACGACTACGGCTGCTGAAGCTTCTATGGATCGTGAAGGAATGGACGCTAGGCTCCCCAAGCCCGAAGCACTTAAACCGGAATTAAGCTTGAAACAGTCGCGGATATGGTGAAGTAGAGCAGCCGGGTTTTCATCACCATCGGGACCCTTCCGTCTAGTTGCTCGTTAGACTCGCAGACTCGCGGCCTGGAGTATTCTGTAAGTGTGGTTGATACTCTTCGTAGCATCGCTCTTGCATTAGTTGTGTTCTTGTTCTTCTTTTTGGTGTTTTTCGCAGTGATCCCTTCACACGAATAACCTCAAGCAGAAGCCCCAAGAGAAGACTCAATGGGGGCGCTTGCGCGTTGTGTCATGAAGGGGGGGGGGTCTGTGATGTCGGATCCTACTCGTAGGTTGTCTGCACTCATCCTGCAACCCCAAATCCTGTCTAGACCAAGGCAGCCCAAAGGTCTCCTGGATGTTTGACGGGCTGCAGCCTTCTTGGACCTAGGCACCATGACTCTCAACGGCGACCTGGCGCAAGCCGCTGCGAATGCCAAGATCGGTCAAGCAGCACGCTCCCGCCCGTCGCCGGTAAAGTTGATCTCTTGAGTCTCGGAGGCCGGGCTTCAGTGCAAGAGCGTGGAGCGAGGATGTACATAAGATGCGCATCTATTTTGTAATGACCACATGGACCCTACAATCACTTACGGTCGCATAAAGCCTCATAGACTTGAAGGAAATTTCGTCTTTACAAATTGGCCGCCACCTTATCCGCATCAGCAGAAGTAGGTGGGCAACGAGGTAGGGCTGAAGGAGGGGGAAGAGGAGGACGAGGAGGGGGAAAGGGAGGAGGAGGAGGAGTGGAACAACGAGCCCCAGCAGCAATCGCTGTCGTTGCAGTCACTGACTTCATCAGTGATTAGCTGCAGTTATGTGCTTCGTCGTTCGCGGGACATGCTTGATCGACACATCAAGAGCCGGGGAAGGGTAGGATTTCCTGCAGTAGCTTGGCAGCCTCCAGACAATGTCGGCTTCTTCAACGGTTGTGGGAATGACGCAGGGGTTTGAGTTTCCAGAGGTTGCCCTGCAAAGAGCAGTCGTTAATATTGTAAGACGGGAAACCAGTACTATGCTGGCCGTGCTCACGAAGCTCCAATGGCACTATGCAAAATGCCCCGAGTCGGAGAAATCGTGCAGTGAAAGCCTAGAAGTTTTCGATGAAAACTTGACATCCTTCAGAATGGCCGTGGTACAGAATCCTAGGCGGTTTCACGAAAAGTTTTGTTACTTGGTAAAAAAAGTATATGTATATGCATACATATATGTATATAAAATTGTATTCTTCAGGGGGGCAACATACGTTCAGTTTGAAACAGCTTTCCAAAGCAGCTACTGATCGATGGGCTGAAGCCCTCTCCTTTGTAACTGTGCTTGAGAACGAACAGGAGCGGCTCAGGCGGCGCATCGAAGAAGTTGCCGCCAAAGTTGGCAGCACCTCAGATCCCAAAACTGCACGGATCCAGAAAAACACAAGTTGTATCCGGATCTGAAGCTCTTTTTTCTCGAAAGCCCTATGTTCGAGGGGCTGATGAAAGGCCTGGCCAAGTTGTAAGTAAGGTGTCTTGTTGGCGGTGGCACCGTGGCCTGCTTCGTTTTGGCTGCCCTTGCTCTACTCGCAGCCTGCGGTATAGTCACCTTGCTTGCTGGCACTGTCGTGAGCACACTGCATGCCGTCACGATCACAACGGAAGTCGCAACCTATTCGCATACTCCTACCCTGCAGCGGCACAGTTTTCTGTGCATTGAGACTGCCCGAACTTGCTCAATTTCTCCATTCCTCGAGCTGCTCGGAGAACTGGAAGACGTGAGCGTGTCGGCAGTTCGTGCATGGTCTTCCCACTCGAATCTCAGCGCATGGAGCGCCCGATCGTGCCGAAGAGCACTTCGAGTTGTTCCTGGAGTGTGCAAAGCCAATCTGCCAAACCGAACAAAGGACCTGGACAAGATTCTTGTGAACTGTGAAACTACACAAATTTGCTGACGAACCCGGGGGAGCTCGTACAAGGCCGCCTCCAACAGCAGAAAAGAAGGGGAGTGCATGCGCTGCTCTGCCAGCTGGAGGCTCGCTTGCAGGTCTTGCGCGACCATTCCCAGATGGTGGAGGCAAACTTAAAGCTGCAGCCATCATCAGCTTTGACAAGCACCGACAATTCTGAGATGCTGACGGGTATTGCCCCGAGAGACGAAGCTCCGAACTGCATCCTCGAAGCCATCGCTCGCGCCGTCGTCAGAAGAAGCTGCGAAAGGGCATCCCGGTTTTTGTTTCAGCACTCTTGGAGATTCGAGGTGCGCCAACTGACACGTCCGCTTGTTTGTTCAGTCACGATTCTGTCTCCGAGCACGTTTCGTGAGATAAGGCGTCCAGCTCGGCCAGGCATCCTAACCGCGGCGGAGACTCTTTGCATTCGCAATGGCCTCGGCAAGCGCATCGGGCAGCAGGGCATTGCTTCGCGGTCCTGAATCATGAAGCTTACTGCCACGAGCTTTCAATGATTCAATGCTTGTGATGCAACTGCGTTCTGGCGGGAGTATGCGGGAGTGACGCAGTGACAATGTCACCTACTGTACTGACGTAGCCGCGTGCTGCTTTGCGGTGTTGCTCGTGCTTCTTCCCAGACATGCCAGTATCCCTTCTATCTGTGGCTCCTCATGTAGGGGCTTCTGCTTGAATTCAAGAGTCTGAGCTCGGCAGAGTGCGGACACGTCGCGTCTCAAATCTTGGACCAATCAAAGCAACAGGCGGTTTGCTTCATTTTGTATATAGATGTTTTTGGCTCTATGGGCTATCTGGTAGGAAGCCCCCGAGGTAAAAGGGAGGTGAGGACCAGCGCCCTCAGCCCTTCTTAGTTCCATTGCCCTGGTGAGAGTTTGATTCATTAGTAAGTCCCAAACCTGTAGGATCCTTATGAGGATCCTCAGACAAAAGCCCCTGGGCATTGACTTCTGCCCGGCATCATTCGGCTTCTGGACGCCCTTTGCTCGCATCGGCAGTTTTTCACACGAAGAACTTACACAAGGAGCCCTGCATAAAAGCGGCTGTTGGGATCGCTGCGGAAATCTTCTATGCTGCGAGTTGCTTGTATTCTTCACCCTGCCGATGCAAAGAGGAAGGCTGGCATGCAGTATGCTAGGTGAGAGGTGGAAAAGGTCCCGCAGAGTTTGTGACAGATTGTGCGAACATGCCTCGTCTGGTCCCTGCACCATGCACCAGCGCTTTATCTCCAGCTGCCTTGCTGCAGGCGACGCAGCCTGCATGGTGAGAGATTGCATGCGTGTGATGCAGCTGACGAACGTCAGCAGCCAAAGTGAATTCGGTTCATGCACGGGTGCCAGGCATGAACAGGGCTCTGGGTATCCAGAGACAGGGTTGGAAACTGCTCGTACCAGTTTCACAGACGCTTGCCTCAACACTCAACTCTGAACCCTGAACCACCTCGCACCGTGAGTTTTGTTCACCGTGGAGCACAAACCTCAACGGTGAGGGCAAAGAGCCCCTCTCTCCGAGATGTCCGAGCCTCTTTTGGTTTAGGTATTAGAATCAGCATTACCTGAAAGTCCATGGTTAGATGGTTTGCTTCGCTATGCGGCTTGAAACAAAAGCTTGTGAATGAATGTACCTCCCTCTCCAACAAAGGCCATTATAGGTTCAGCTGTAAAGGACTTCACCTCGAAACCTGAAACACCATTCGTAGGGTGGGTGGTCGAAGTTACGGCTGTCGGGTCCGTTTACAAACATGCTGACACCGGACTAGCACCTTGAACCTCATAAGCTTTAAATGGGCGAAGCTGAACCTCTAAGTTGCCATAGTATGGAAAGCATACTACCATAAGATCCCCAATCTGGATGACGGTTACCCGTTCGAAATCACTTGGCGAGAATCCAGCTGTGTACTGAAGCAGTGGGTGATGTTGGGCCTGACAGGCTCGTTGATTTTGGAGTTAATGGGGTGTGCCTTACAGAAGCCCGCCGAGCATTGGACCTCGCAATCAATTGCAGTCCTTTTGCCGCAGCGTGTGCTTTAGACTTTTGCGGCCGAAACGGTCGAATCTCTCAAGACGTGCGTGAAAACCTGTGTTGAAAGGGTAACATGTCAAGGAGACCTTGAGAACAGCTGGTCAGCTAGTCAGGTTCCACTTATGCAGAGCCCTGGGACTGCGAGTAATGCAGCACTTCTTCGTTGAGCTTCCTGCAGCTTTGCCTGCATGTTGTGCAGCGTTTCATCCTTTCCTAGGCAGGACTAGTGACTAATGAGACAACATGTGATTTTCCTTTGGCAATAGCACTGCAGGGTTGAGAGGTCATATGCAGCCTCATGAAGAAGATGAGGTAGATGATGATAGACGGGGTGGTCGACGATGATGGTGTTGCCGATGTCGTTGATGATGACCGCTGGTCACTGGCATCACATGGATCATCATGAGCAACTCCTAAGTCTCACAATCAGAAGTGTTTTCAAATCGTCATCGTTCTGGCAGCCTCTCCCGAGACGTCCAAACACAACATCCGGAACCTGCAACCCCAAACCCTTGGATCCTAGTTGAATCCTCAACCGGCTTGTTGGAAGCATCCAGGTCGGGGAAGGCCCCTTCCTCCGAGTTCCGAGCGCTCTCCAAGGCTGGAACATGGAATGCCGTCAAGCCTGTCAAGAAGTCACACACACCTCAAGCCCACAACCATCCGCAACCCTAAATGCCAACTAACTTCGACGCTCGAACCCCTACGCAAGCCCCAATGCTTAAACACCGTAGAGAAGACGCAAACCCTGAATCCCACACCCTAAGTCCCAAAACGCCTTAAATCCAAAACCCCAATCCTTCAATGTCGAAATCAGGACCAACACTTACTATCCGCATCCCGAGGGCAAGAAGCCCTGGGTCTTTGCGACGGACCTACTCAGGGCTTTCGGGTTGTGGCCTTGCTTCTGATTGTTTCAGGAAGATTAGGTTTGCCGGATTTGGGGTTCAGGGCTTGGGGCTTAGAGTAGCGGCAAGCGTGTATGGCTCAGGCTTGGTGCTAAAGTAGGCAGAAACCCGTTACGAGACCCACGACAATCTGTTGTCAGGTTTCAACAACTAAGGCTGACCAGAACTCTTCAATCAATCTCGGGCTCTATCATTCCAAACGTTTCGGGACGAGAGGAGGCCCGGCACCACCAGGACCTCAGCGGACCACAACGACAACCACCACAATGACCAGGAACACTGGGACGACGAAGATACCACCAGGAGACCGCAAGAAGGCCATGAAGAGACCACCAAGAGACCGCCCAGGGAACACCAGGATTGGCAGGACCAGCAGGGGACCGCGAAGCACGACGGAAGGCAACGGCCTCAAACCCTTAAGAGTCCACACATAGGAGCCCACACGGACGCTCACAGTGTGGCCCTGCTAGAATTTGAGGTGCTTCGAGCGTTGTTGCGCCCGAGAGGCCGGATAGCGTGGCCCCGCCGGGTCAGTAAACCGAGCGCTTCGTGGGCGAAAATGGTTCCAATGTATTGGAGTCGCATGTCCTCAGGAGACCAAGCCCATAAACTCTAAGGACAGGTACTCATCAGGCCGCAGAAGCTGGTTGAGTGTGTGTGAACCCTGTACTTGGTTTTGTAAAAGATGATCTTGTTCGGTTTTCTAGCCCCTTGCTGAAGCTCACGAAGGTAAGGATCCCAACATATTACAACAAAATTAAAAGCCTATCTCAAGTATGGACTGATGAAAACGCTTATAGGCTCGTACCATGCACTAAATCCCCAACCCGCAGACCACAAAGTAACATTCCGAGGTCGGAGAGCTCAATTTGGCCTTGGCGGTGCCGAGCGAGGCATTCTCTCTGCCTTTTTTGATGGTTTTGTGGTACTCTGCAACACCTGCAGGATGCCAGACCTTGACAGGGATGGGTTTCGGGTACGTCTCGGGGTTGGGCCCGGGGATGGTAGATTAAAAATGAAGGCCTTGGCTTGCGGCGACCTGAAGGTTCATAGTAAGGCCATTGGAGTTTAGGATTCATGATGGTCTTTTAAAGGCCTTTAGGGATTTCAGTTCAGGAGTGTCTGGACGGTGGCTGTGAGATCTGGTCTTCAGGATTTTGGGGCTTCAGTGTTAGGGTGAAGCGCTCCTCAGATTGCGCCTCGAGGCCCTGATTTTGGTGTTTTCGTGTTTAAGGTGTGGGCCGGTGTGGGCTTTAAGACGTTTGGCTTCGGTTCTTGAGGACTCCCTGTCAGGGTGGTAGAAGACTGTCCGGTTTGGAGTTTAGGCGTCAAGGTTCTGTCTATCATGCCCTGTATCTCGGTGCGCAGCTAGAGTTGGATTTGATGCGACTGCTGTCGTTTTACGGCTTGTACGTGCAGCAGCAGAAAAGGCCGCAATTACAGATGTCATTTTCTGGCCTTGGCCCTGGCCCTGGGTTTTGGGCGCAGAAGCAGGCAACAGCAGCAGCAACAGCAGCAGCAGCAGCAGCAGCAGCAGGCTGAAACGCTATGCCTTAACTCCGAAGCTTGTTAAATTTAAGCTCCAATTCCTACTCCCATTCTCCAGCCGGAAGCGCGAAAAGTCGGTGAAGGATTAGGAGACTTCGCGGCTTGTGCTTAATTTAAAGGCGTGCACCCAACCCTGCATCCAAAAGCACATCCCTGGCACCCGGAACAGGCAAGGCTGCCGCCGCCGACGCCACCGTCGCCGCTGTCCGCAATTGGGCTCCTGAATGCTTGAGATTTGGCCCTTCAACTTGGGATGTTCCACGCCGAAGAAAGTCCTTTCGATCTGTTCCTGCGGTTGAACGCGACACATAGCACAACCTTTGAACTGGTCTTGACCATGGCGTCAGGCTTTGGGATTCTGGGGATGCAGAGCTCCAGTTGAGGGTTTGGAGCGTTTAATTCGAGAACCTGCAAGCCCCAACGCTCTAAGCGAAGTGTCTTTGCCATCTAACTGCAAACAACTTCCATCCGGTTTGATCCTTCCCCAGACCTTTCGCAACATGATGCTCCGTCGGAGCTCCAACTCTTTCTGGCGCAGTATACTGCCGCCCAACCACCAGCCTAGACCCTGAACCCCTAAAGCCGTAAACCCTAAAGACTTCATCTCCCGGAGAACAGGTACAGTCTTCTAAACACCGAAACCTTACACCGCTGCACACTTAGCACCCCCACAGACCCGCGGACCAATTCTTAGGAAGCGAAGCCCAGGTTTCTGGCGCCCGGACATCAGCTGGAGGCCGGCCTTAAGGCTAGAGGCTCCCTGAAAAAGTCCTCTCCCTCCGAAGCACAGCAAACACGATTTGCGGCGCAAAGCAAAGCCGACGCCATGCTGGGGTGGGATCACACATGTAACATCCCAATTTGAGCCCAGGAACTTCCAAGTTCAGAAGGTGGCCTGGGCGGGAACTCATCGCAGGTCCGAAGCGCTGCAGGCGGAGTGGGATCCGCCTCCGAGCCCCAGCTGTCGATGGCAAGGGACCCAGGACCTTGGTGACTTTGATTAGGGCTCTGTGGCTGGAAGCCGCAGCCCGTGCGTTCCATCTTGGTGACTTCGAGCCTCGTTGACCTAAGGGTTCCAGCTTCAGGATTTTTGGATTCAGGGCTTGGGGTGTAGGTTGGTGTCTGGGGACCAGTCAAGGTTTAGGGTTTCACCTCAGGTGGCAGTAAGTGGGTCCCCAGCTTCGCTGCTGTCATGTGGGTTTGAAAGGTGGTGTGAGCAGCACACGTGCTCTTGTGATGTCAGTTGAAGCCGGGGGCACAAGGGCTCAGCAAATGGCTTTGTGAGATGGCTTGTGGATCAGAAAAGATCCCAGTAGCACAAGTATCCGGGCCAACCCTACAATGCCCCTCGGTGCCTCGGGGACATTCCTCTGCACATTACAGGCAAGACTCTGCCTCAAAGTTGGCTAGCTTTATGTGCTGAGGTTTAGGAGTCAGGGTTATGCAGAGCGAGGGTTGCCTTTGTGGGCTCCGGTGTTTCCTGAGATCGACACCGATAGCGCGAAATTGAACCGATCGTAGCATTAGCAACTACTGATTAGAGGTCAGAAAAATGAAAATCAATGCAAGTCTCGCACATAGCAGCAATTAAACAGAGGCCCTGCGCCTGAGCAGCGCAGTAGGACAACGAATATACTGTACCTTCTGGTGAGGTGCCAATGCCACCTCTACGATACTTGATGAAATGTTTTTTCGGTGCCACAAGGACCTTACAAGATGGTAGCCTGGAAAGCCTACTCACATTCATGGCAACGGTAAGTTTTATGCTAAGACTCCTCCCAGACCCATAACGGGATCCAGAAATAGAACCCCCAATTTACAGTAAACCATCCAAGGACGCTTCATTGTAGATCCTCCGAGAACTGTTGCAGTCGATGGAAGCTGCCGCAGAGGTTGCGCCAAGAGCTCTTCCCACAGACATTGTCATCGGCTGCCCCGGAGCAACTTGTTGCTTAAGCATTTTGGGTTCAGGGTCTAAATTGGTATTCAGGATTTAGGGTCGCATTCCGGTAGCGCCTCACAGAAGATGAGTTCTCCACTCGAGCATCGGAGCGGCAAGAAGCGATCGCATTGGGTTTTCAAGACTTAGAATGAAAGCGAGGGATCCATATGCAGCAACCTCCCTTTAAGCGAGCTTTTCGGAGCACATGCCGCGAGCAAGTGAAAGGGCGGTCCAGGTTCTCCGAGTTTGTCATGAGAACTTATTTCTCTTTTTTCCAAGGGGTCATAACTGACGGCCCTGTTTTTGCAACAGCACATTTGCTGTAAACAATATTTATTCATTGCGTGGTTTTGGCATCGCTGGCTGTTTCAAAACTTCCAGCTCGCGGGGCCTTTGAAGCAGAAGGTCAGCAACCCTTCCTTAGCCTTGCAGTGCGGGTTGGTTGGAGGGACTCGTGTTTAGTCACTTTAGTCGAGGTGGTGGGAGTAGTGGCCGCAGACAACCAGAGCACCAACTACGACAGCAGCAGCAAGAACAACGAGTACTGCTTATTGTTCTTATGTTGATGCTGATTTTGGTGCAGCAGATTGCAAACAGTTGTGTTCTGTAGCAAGCGTCAGATTGCTGAACATAGCAAGCTGGTACAAAGACAGCTTCACAGTAATGATGGTGATGATGAACATGTTTACCGTGATGGGCTTGTCCACGACCAACTACCGTCTCTACGGCCAACGGCTGATCAACTTCATCACAACAGCAGCATCAGCCCGCGCTGGGTTGGTAATCGTTCCCCCACAGTCACGAAGCTCAGCTGCTCCAACACCGTAACCCTCAATTCCAAACTGGAGTTCCTGACCTTGGAAGGAGGAAACCAGAGCTCAGCTCTAAAGCCCGGAGCCCTCAACCCTAGAACCCTTTTCCAGAAAACCAAGACCGCATAACCCCCAAAACCCTACGCCGAACTGTACCCCGTCGACCCTTGGATCTCAGGGGACACTCGTGGGTGCAGTGATGGCAGGACTTCTTTGCGGTCGCTTGGCACGGATCTGCGTTTCCGGTTGATAGGGTTGACGATGTGTAGCTACAGAGTTGCGTGTGTAGAGGAGGTGGATGTAGGCTTCGGGTCGACCGCTTCGGGTTTTAGCTGGTAGCCGCTGTTCCACCTGAGGGTGTTGTTAGGGGCACGTGCTCTTAGATACAATTTTGCCACAATTAAGCACGTCGAACCTACCCGTGGAGATCTTGGGACCGTCAGAGGGGCTTTTGACAGATTGTGCTGAAGAGGCGAAGGGTTTTACAGTGCGCTCCGGGTTTGATTGCACGGAGTGGTTGCTCCAGGATCTTCATGCCATCTGCGAACCCGAAACTGTCAAACAGAGTCATAAACTACGGCAGCCATACCACCCTCGACCTACACTCCCCAAACCCGAACCTCTTGAATGCTAAAGTCAAGGAAGAAGTGCCTGCTAGGATGTTGTGGGTGTTGATTATGTGTGCAGGGTTAAATTAGATCCCACACCATAGTTTCTGCCGAGCTGTACATAAACCTGTAACCCGAGCCCCCCATCTCAGAGTCAGTCCTACAGCCAAACTTCCGTTGTGGGTTGCTTCGGAGACGGGGCTCTTAGAAGGTTTGGTCAATTGCCGTTTTAAGCAAACCCCAATGACTTAAGCTGCCAAGGGGCTTTGGGTGTACCTTGGTCGCCTTGGTCAATCCGAGACTCCACAGAGACGGCTACGGGTCCGTGAAACCTGATCGGTAAACCCCTAAGCCCTACCTCCCAAAGGCATGATCTCGACCCTTGCGATGGTCGTGGCCACAAGCTGGTACCTGACGAGGCCTCCAGGTTTTCAGGCATTGAGAGCACAAGGGTTCCGGATGTTGGGTTTCGTTCAGGATGTGGGGGGTCTTCGTCTTACGGCTAATATATCCCGGACCCGAACAAGCGAAAGAGGATAGAGCCTTCTAAAATTCGGAACCCAATGTAAGAAGCCTAATGTCGTCGGTTAGAGGGGTCCTCGCTAGGAGAGGAGTCTGCAAGTTGGGCACCAGCAATCCTACTGACATCATTGGGCTCGTTGGAGCAATTATCCTCATTACGGTCTTCCGAAACTCCCACATCATGGCTAGGACAGGCAGGGCTGAGGGCCCGGCACACACAACGTACCTGGAATCCATGCATCAATGAGCGACGCGACGGAATTGCTTCAACACTCGAAGACCATTTTGAACTCCCCGCAGACCAGTCTGATCCCATGCCCTTGTTCGCAGAGAGTGTTGGCTTTTGCCCCTCAGGGTTTGTCTCAAGCAGGAGCTTTGCAAGGTTCAGACCCATCATAAACTGTCGTCAGAAAACATTGCGAAGTCAAACCGCTTTCTGTCCGGTCCTAGCGATCAGGTTACCAATGGCCAAGCCAGGCCACCAGTTGAGCCTCTCAAGTCCTCAGCCTTCTTCGAAGCTTCTCTCCCTCCTAGTTCTGGTGGACAACATCCTGTGTTATCTGGAGTACCCTATGTAAAACTATGGGAAGTTGTGGGAATGCAGAATGTGTTTCTTTCGGTCGTATCTCCAGCACTGAGCCCTAAGCACTGAATCGTGCAAGAGGGTTGCAAACAGAAAGGTGGATACATGGTTTGGCGTGTAGAGGTGCAGCACTGGCACCATCGGCAGTCCAAGATTCATGTCTAACATGGCAAATCATGGCAACGGCAACAACAGCAGAAGTGTGTGGACAGAGCCTGTAGTAGCTGTAGTAACAACCATCATATAGAAATCACAGGAGTAGCTCCGTGCTTAAACCTTCATGCCACTCTTTACAAAGAAATCGTCCTGCTTTGATTCAGGCGGGCCAACCAAGAGCTGCCCTTGTGGTTTCCCGATTTCCTCAAGGTGCAAACATGGATTTGCAAAGTGTTTAGGCCTTCTGATTTTTGGAAACAATGGGTTAGTACAGGGTTGAGTCAGTAGCAAAGGAGACTGGCATTTCGGCTGCGTCTTTGCATGTTAGCTCCTTCAGATAAAGCTTTTGAATCGGCTCAGGGGCAGGTTCTTTACGAGCCGAACCTGTTTGCTAAGCATGCGGTGTCCACCGGTCGCGCTCATGGGATCGGTTGTAAGTAGCGTATCCAGCATTCTTGTCTCGGCGAAACGCTTGATAACGACCCGTGCTGGTAAGGTGCGAGGCGGAGCGGTTGTGTTCTTACCGCTGGTGCCCGTCCTCCCTGACCAGATCACAATCCAATTGCTGAACTGGTGTGGTTGGGTTTGTCTTTCTCATGTCATCCTCATCTCTTCAGCTTTCCGCACGGCGACGTGCACTCGTATGCCACCCTCATAGTCGCATCATTATCCTAGATCAGAGCCCACCGAAAAGTCTCAAACCCGCTCGGCGCTTGACAAGTACAGTCTACGGCTTGCAGAGTGCTAGATCTAGATTGCGCGTCTTCGGATGTATAGGATTGTTGTATTCGAGACTTGTTTTAGTTGCTCGTTTGACGCTAGCACGCTGTTCCGAAGGGTGTTCAGGGCAAAACATCCTACACCCTGAACCCAACCACAACCCTTAACTTCGTAAGCTGCTACGACGACGATGGCTTATCAGCCTTTAGGGAATGAGTGTGAGATGCGACTGCTCCATCCATTTGGTGATCGAGAATCGTGCGCCACGACTTATCCACCCGAGGTATGGATTGAGCCCGAACCCGAACCCCGCTGAACCCAAGACCCCCCACCGCAGCCCTAAACCATAGACCGCTGCAGCATCCTTTCGACAACTTCTATGCAGAAGATCGACAGCCGGGACTCTCGGACAGACTGCTGTTGGGACGGTGATGACGGTATGATGCTCGCGATTGTGAGCATGGGATAGCTGCCCTCAAGGATTCTTGGCTAGACGGGATTGGGGTAAAGCTGCCTCAACTCCATGAACCCAAAATATTGGCGATGGGGTTGAGGCCGCAAACTCAGCCCTAAACACCCCCGTGGCAGCTGGAAGCCTGAGCCGAGGCCCAAAGCCGGGTTGAAGTGAAGAGTCGGCTCGCGAGTGCAGGCTGTTGCCATTGATAGCATTTGAGGATGTAGGGGTTCAAGCTCCAGCGTTGAAGCTGCATGTTGGGTTTGGAGTTTGTAGTGCGGGGTGGGCTTGAGCTCCCAAATTCCGTCGTCAACTTCGACTCCTTGCGCCTCGAAAGGCCGCCTTTGCCCTGAAACCTTAAAGCTAAGCATTTACATCCACAAGCCCCAACTCTGCAGGATTTGTGGTTTATAGGGGCTTCAAATTTTCAGTCCAGCGAATTCGGGAGAAGCTGAAGACCAGCTAATCATGTCATAGGCAATCCAAAACGGATGCCGAATTGAGTTGTTGCCTCGAAAAGACGTCTCAAGCTTGATGCTCCCCAAACCCCACACACGCGGGTCTGTAGCCTCAGGCCCAAGCCGAAAGTCGTAGCTTCCGTCTGTGGCTTTTGATTCGCTTCTGGCCCTCCCGGAGAGGGCGATGCCGTCGCTGCCCCTGCCACTGCGCAGTGTCACCTTCAACATCGCAACGGCCGTGGAGGTTTCAACAAGAGGGCTCAGGGGTGGAAGGTGGCATCGAAGATGGGGCTTAGGAATTACGGCGTCAGCATAGGCAAAGCGCTCCAAAACTCTAAAAGCTTCGGGGGGTCTGTGCTGGGCTTGACTGGGTGATCGGATCCCTAAGCACAATGAGGTTTTAAGGCTTTTCGGTGGGGGTTTTTGGGTGTTCATGGGCCCTGAGATGGGAGGATTGAGGGCTCAGTGTCAACAGTTGAAATTTTGGCGAGGGACTGCCCGCAAGATGCACCGGGTGGAGACAAGTCGGATGTTTGCAAGCGGCTGGGGTCACCTGGAAGTCTTTCGACAAGGTCGCCGGGCTTGAGTACTTCCAAGATCATTGTTGCTGCACCCTAAACCCATTTCGAGCGCTGAACTTTGCGGACGGGCACCAAGTCAGATCCTGCGCTACGGCATGGCACAGACCTCAGGATTGAGCCATGCAGGGACTTCCGCCTCGACCTCCCTGAAGGTTTGAGCTTCAGGGTGGATTTGTTCATCTGTCTTTGCTTTGTGCTTATGCTAATTAACCTTATGCCCTCAAACACGGTTCCACGCAACACTCATCAAAGATACGAAAAGACGGCCCAAATCCGAGTCGGACTCGGAGTGACTCGACGAAGCCCCTCAGCCCTCTAGCCGATGTTCTAAATTGATCGCCGAGAAAGAATGGGATAGAAGCCTGAAGTAGCATGTGTATGTGTTTTGAATCCTACAAACCTTATCAACATAATCTTAATGTCTGACCGCAACGAAAGGCCCAGAAGCTCGATGGCCAGACGTATGTTGCGGAGATTGCCCTGATCGCTTTCTATATAGGTGCAGAGGCCTGGGATGGGAGCCGTCTAGGTTTTGAGTTCGTTAGGTTTTGCATGCACCCTGCGGCCTTCAACATGCACTGCCGGGGCCCGAAACAGGACAGTTGTATTGAAATGGCTTCCGATCGTACAAGCATATCTGAGCCAGAAACAGATTGCGAATCTACAAACCGTCAAGCCCTAAACCCTTAGATCCGATTGGTTCCTGGGCGTGCAAGCCGTTCCGACAGATAATTGCAGGTGATATAATTGCGGTGCAATTTACGCACGAAGGTCTGTCAGATATCTGGGTTTCACGGAGTTTGCCATAGTTTGCCTATAACTGTTTGCCAGTCCTTGCATCTTGCATGCAAGCCCAATGGTTCTGCCTGGTCAGTCCAACAGGGAGATTGGTGAGCACATACGTTCTGTTCCCAAAATGTGCAAGCTGAGGCAAGGCCCATGTCACAGATTTTCAGGCTTTGCAGCCGGCTTGAATGAGCGCCGCACCCAGACATTCATTGCGAGATTTGACGAGTCTTTGACGGTTTAGGGTTTAGGGTTTAGGGTTTAGGGTTTAGGGTTTAGGGTTTAGGGTTTAGGGTTTACGGGTTTACGGGTTTAGGGTTTAGGGTTTAGGGTTTTAGGGTTTAGGGTTTAGGGTTTAGCCACTTCGGTTAAGGGGTTTACGGAGTCTAAAACCTTATGCCGAGGGTTTCGGGGTGTCCCAAAGCCTAAACCCGAAA